>VUQG01018689.1:69626-81947 GCA_015106755.1 Etia nguti
CCTTTGGCCTGGAGGAGAAGCCTGCAGTGCTAAAGTACATCCCTGAGCATGATTAGCTGGTTGTGGTGGAGGTGAGGAAGCATGGAGTGGAAATTTGGGGTGTCAAGACAAACGTGATGACAGCATGGTCCATGGTGGAGAAGCTCAAAATGGAAAAACGCCCGTGCAGGGAGGAGAACATTGACTCAAGCAAGGCGCAGCATGCCACTGACGAGTCTGAGGATGGAAGCAGCTCAGATAGCGAATCGGAAGAGCAGCAACATCGGAGGGTTCAGGTGAACAGCAGTAGCTGTAAGAGAAGGGAGCCACTGGCTGTAACAAAACCCCACAGACAGCTCTGTCGCTCCCCATGCCTTGATCGGCCCAGTTTTTCCCAGAGTAGCACTGTGCAAGACTTTCGTGAGGATGAGACCAACGCAGTACCAGGGGCTAAGCCCACCAGTGAGAGAGAGTACCAGACTAAGATGGAATTTGCTTTGAAGTTGGGCTACTCGGGAGAGCAGGTTGAAACTGTGCTCAACAAGTTAGGGTCTGCTGCGCTTATTAACGATGTTCTTGCTGAGTTAGTACGGCTTGGAAACAAAGCAGAGCCTGAAAACCAGTCTTGCAGCAGCAGTACAGCCACGTCAATATCACGCTCCCCCTGTGTTAAAGAGACTGTTAGTCCCGAAGTTTCAGTGGAAGAGGAATCTGTGGATAGCTTTGATAACCTCAGGCCTATCGTCATCGATGGCTCAAATGTGGCAATGAGGTGAGGGACGGAGTAATACACTCACATTGAACTGGTCTGTGCTCTGTACAGAATGAACTTATTGTACTGAAGTATTTTCCTTTAATAGGCAGCCGTTCCATGAAGTTCACTAAACCTAATACTGTTCTGTTTTGATAGCCACGGAAACAAAGAGGTGTTCTCTTGCCGTGGCATCCAGCTTGCTGTTGAATGGTTTCTGGAGAAAGGACACAAAGACATCACTGTGTTTGTCCCAGCCTGGAGGAAGGAGCAGTCAAGACCCGATGCCCTCATCGCAGGTGACTCTGCATTCACCTTACATCATAACACTGGTGCTATTATAAGAGCAGCCTTTTAACTTGCACCTGTTGGAATTATAATAAACTGTTACCAAACTGATACACATAAACTCACTCAGTATTCCTCTTTCAGATCAAGAAATCTTACGCAAGCTGGAGAAAGAGAAGATCTTGGTTTTCACCCCGTCTCGGAGAGTTCAAGGCAGGAGAGTGGTGTGCTATGATGATCGCTTCATAGTGAAGCTGGCTTATGATTCTGATGGAATTATTGTGTCAAATGACAACTACAGAGACTTGCAAAATGAGAAGCCAGAATGGAAGAAATTTATAGAAGAGCGACTCCTAATGTACTCATTTGTCAATGACAAGTAAGAAACTGTCACTGTCATTTTATGGCATAGCTATACTATGTAAAATGCTTTCATGAATGCCACTTTAGACTGTACAAATACAGTGTCTGTTAGAAACGGGTGGGGTTGTTTTATGTAAACATAAAATAGAAGTAAAGTTATTTGTTAAATCAACATATTAAAGACCTTATATGTTGCATGAACTGATGGATTTTTATATTGTGATCTATAGTAGACAATAGGAGATGCCAGTTTAGAATTCTATTCTGTGGTAGAGACAGTTTTGCGTTTAATAATAAATATTTTTGTTATTAGGTTTATGCCACCTGATGATCCATTGGGAAGACATGGACCAAGCTTAGAAAATTTCCTGCGCAAACGCCCCGTTGTTCCAGAGCACAAAAAACAACCTTGCCCCTATGGTAGGTTCTTTCTTCAAAATACTGCTTTTCTGTCTGGGTATTCAGTGTGTTTCATTTTCTTAACTTAATCTTCCATTTCTTTGTACAAGGGAAAAAATGCACATATGGGCATAAGTGCAAGTACTATCACCCAGAGCGTGTCAACCAGCCACAGCGCTCCGTGGCTGATGAACTACGGGCCTTTGCCAAATTGTCTGCAGTGAAAACAATGAGTGAAGGGGCTTTAGCTAAATGTGGGACTGGTCCAGCAACTGTAAAGGGGGACAGCAACTCTGAGGCCAAGCGCGTGGCACCCAAACGTCAGTCTGACCCCAGCATTCGTTCAGTGGCCTGCGAACCTCCAGAGGCACTGTCCGCCATTAGGAAGTCTGAGACAAATTCAGTGCCTTCCCTTGTGTCTGCTCTCAGTGTGCCCACAATGCAGCCAGCCAAGAGCCACGCAGCTGGTGCCTTGAACACACGATCAGCCAGCAGCCCAGTTCCAGGTTCTTTGCAGTTTTCTCACAGTTCTCTGGAGCACATGTCTAGTGTACAGTACCCTCCTATTTTAGTAACTAATAGTCATGGCGCCTCTGTAACATATAGTGAACAGTTCCCAAAGTATGACTCAGTTAGTGACCATGGCTATTATTCACTGCACAGTGATTTTTCAAATATGAGCATGAGCAGCATGCATAATGTTGACAGTTTCTGTAGCATGGAGCACGAGCATGTGTATCAGAGAAACCCCAGCCACTGCCCTGAATCCTGCCTCAGCCATTCAAACAGTGACTCATTCTCATCTTATGGGGACCTGTACCCAAGCTCTGTGGACAGTAGCTTAGAGGAGAGTATGAAGGGGCAGCAGCAGTCTCCTGCACAGACTAGGATGCAAGCGTTCTCCCACGGGTTTCGTCATGAAGCGCTGACTAGGGTACAGAGTTACGGACCAGAGGAGCCCAAGCAAGGCCCACGTAAGCAGGCTGGGTCTCATCTAGCACCACATATCCAGCATGTCGCAGTGGGAGCCAGGTCCAGCTGTCCTGGAGACTATCCCCTAACTCAGAATGTTCTCCCACCTTTGTCCTCACAACCCACACGTTCTCTAGGTATGACTCGTATGGACAGCATATCGGATTCGAGGCTATATGATAGCAATCCAATGAGACAGAGGCGACCTCCACTGTGCCGTGAGCAGCATGCAAGCTGGGACCCTCTCCCTTGTGGTAATGAGTCCTATGAATATCATTCATATCCACTGAGTAACAGCTTGATGCCATGTTGTGAGCGGGTGATGGTCCGCAGCATGCCAGACAAAATGGAACAAATCTGGAACTCACCATGGGAGGCCCCATCTGGAGCTGAACACCAAGAGCGGTATGCTATCCCGGACCACCAGTATCAAACATACAGGAACCTTTGTAACATCTTTCCTGCTTACATAGTCCACGCGGTAATGGAGAAGAACCCTCATTTGACAGACCCGCAACAACTTGCCGCTGTCATTGTTACAAAACTGAGGTCATGCCACTGAACAGTTAATTGTATGAGGCTTTCAAAATGGATTTGATAAGAGAAATGAGTATTTCTTTGCAAAGATAGGCACATGTTAAATGTTGCTCCATGTGCAACGTCTGCCCTCAGGAGTTAGTCGTTTTTAAATGTCTCTGGTAGGATAGAGGACATTTTTGTATGAAGTGGGGTGTAGCTGATACAAGCCAACACTTTATTAGAAATCTGGTTCATAACGTATTCATACTACCTGAGCAGGAACAGGGAAGCAGCGTCTGTTTAACATGGCAGGTAATTCCTGTATTGTCATTAACCTTTGGCAGTACTGTACGGTGTCCCTTAATGTGGAACATAATACTGCTGTATTGAAATGATGTTACATGTTGTATAAAGTTGTAGAGCCTGAAAACAATATGAAATATTCAATCCATTTTGTAAAACATATAAATAAAGTAATGTGTGAAATAAAGTAAAATAAGAAATAATGAAATCTAAACTCATTATATGTATTTATATATACAGATGACACCACCTGTCACCTTTTAACCAACACTCAGCTTTCAAGGTAAAAAGCTGCTAACAGAAGTATCTTTTTTTTGCTCCTGTTAGCTGTAAAAGTCATCAAAAAACAACTCCTTGAAACAAACACACAACACAGATAAAGAACTTTTACATTTCCTTTTATTATAAGGCTGCAAAGGCTACTTGGCTAACTAGCTAACATTCTAGGTAGGTTGTGAGCACTGAAGGCTGTTTATTATAGCAATTAAAATTGGCTGATTAATTCAGAGAGCAATCTTTTAAAGACCAAAAAACACCTAAAGCCATTATTAATTTCTTCATTTCAAATCAACAGCTTGATGAAGTTTCAAATGCTGGCACTTGTGAGCTAATCGACTGGCTTGACAAGCTTGCTAGCTAGTTAGCATTAGTTGGCAAACACAGTAACAAAACTAAGGAAGTTTATTTACTTCTTTATTTGATAACTTTGGTTTTTTAGTTGTTCTGTTTACAGGTATTAACTTTGCCTGCTAACTTGAGGTTAACCTAGAGGTCAAATGTAGTGTAGTGCCACCATAAAGTTAAAAATATGATATTTAATAAAAGTGCCAAATGTATGAATATATATATATATATTAAATAGGTCTTTAAAATATGTATCTATAATGAGATGAAGTCATAAAAATATTAATTGGACTGTTGAAATATTACTTCAAATTTTAAAGAGGTGAACATATTTATTTCGTTTAGAATTGTACAGCTGGGTTCTGTTTGGAGATAGCTTACCATCATAATTTAAGACTAAACTGAACCCTGATGTAATTGTAATTAATTTCTGTAATATTGAATGTGCGTATCAGTGTGAACAATTGAATGAGTAAACGAGTTAGGTAAATATCAGCACAGGAAATAATTACATGGTCCCATCTCCCACATTTGCCTGTTAGATTAGTCTTAAAGCACATCGACATTTGTACAACATGTAGCTTTTATGAAGATCCTGTTCAGGTGCTTTGAAAGCGTTATGAAAGGTATTTAAAATGTTTCTGATGCAGTGGAACTATAAATAACCATGCAGTCTGCCTCTGCTGTAAATAATATTTATGATATGGGGTTTTTTTTGGGGGGGGGGGGGGATTTATTTTGAAGATGAGTAAGAGGGAGGTAGGTATATACCTCACAGCATGAACTATGACATTTTATGGCCTTATATCTGAATGACCTCACACTTATTCATTGTCCAATTGGTTTCGGTGAACATCTTTGTCATTGAAGCCTCATAATTTCAAATGTAAAGCACTATCTCAATATCAAAAGAGATATATTTTCTCAGCCTCACTTAACAAAGCTACTATTTTGGTAGAATTTGACAGTGCACAAAGCAAGCCAAAAAAATGATTTGACTTGTATATATGTGCACATATTTATGTACATACGATCACACAAAAGCCATTATTTCAAAGTCATTTATAAGCTGCTAAATAATGCCAAAAAAATAATTTATATAGTGTCAGTATTCAAAATAATTTTAGTTCACAGGATCAATTGGATTATAGTACAAAAAGAACATCTGTGTTTGGATAATTTCCTATAGTGTACTGTATAGTTAGCTGTCTGATTTTATTGGATGCTACATCCAGGACTTTCCTCTTTATATAATTGTCAAATCTGTTGTGCTAATCCTTTTCAGTGTGAAGTATTCAAAGTATCTTTGTTTCACGCAGTAGTTCTGTTGGACTTGTTCAAGTTGCCGCTGGAGCAGTTTGTTTTCAGGTGCAAGTCAATTTATTTTCTAACTACTTTTACATGCACCTACATAGTGTGATCATTTGAGCTTTAGTCAATTACCTAATTTTGATTCATAAAAAAAAAAGAAAACTGTTCTCTTCACTTTAAGTCATCAAGTGCTAATGTGCATGACACACCTAAGCCAGGGAAGGTGGTATCACTGTGGCAGTTATCTAGCAAAAATCCAAGACTACTGCAACTAAAGTTATTACATCCAAAGTCGAGTCCAGTGTGTGGTGAACAAATCTGTGGATTTTCTTATTAAATGAAGTGGTTTAGTGTATTAAATTGAACAAGAGCATTTCTAACATTAAGAAGGTTTTTAGATGGAAATATGCATGCAGTAAAACATGCTCCCCTGTAATAGAGCACATGTCCTCACATTACATTTAGTTCAGTTGCAACTGTAAGAAATATTTTCTTGTAGAAAGTAATTTCTTATAGAACGTACGTGCACTTAAAAAATGGCAAAGTTGATTGAAACTGCAGAAAGGAGACTTTTTACTCCGTCAATATTCCAGTGCATCTAAATAAGTCATCCGATCTCATGCCTTAACCTGACTTCCAGCTTTCTCATGTGCATGTAAATGTGGTAAAACTGAGAATTCATTGCTCCTGGCTGTGATGTGACTTTAGTAGGGACATTGGAAGTTGTAGAAGTGTATTCTTTGAGATGGAAACAGTGTTTACTATCACAGTTAAATGTTTGCACAAGGAATTCTGATACCGACTGAACATTTGCCTGATGTTATTTATCAGATAACTCTGAGGATCTGGCTTAAATAGTTAGGCCTGGTAGTAAAATAAATATTGTGATATCTTGTAAAGTATTAAGTTTAAATACCAAAAAAATTAAATAAATAAATAATAAATAAGTTTCTTTGAATGCTTGAAAGCATGTTGGAGATGAAATTTCCTGTATGGCTTTTTATAGGAGGCTGGACTGCTAATATACAGATGTACAATACACATACATGCAGCTGGTCTCTAAGGATTGTGGAAAGATTTGGCTGTGCCTTGCAGCACACTGCTCTCAGGATGCTTTCACTTTTCTAATTTAAGTCTTTCCTGTCAAAACCAGCGGTTACTGGCAAAAGTGTACTCTGATCTAGTAGTTATATATATATATATATATATATATATATATATATATTTGTGAAAATCCTACATGTAACATGTAGTACCTTATAGTTATTTATGGTTGAGACATGAAGACGGCATTGCAAAACTTTGTACTTTTTGTGAATATCCTCTTTATGCACGTTGAGCGTTCGAACAGTGAGCTAACAGGCTGGATCCATGTGGGGCAACTTCAGAAGTTATGTTTGTTTTCCATAAGGGTGTCTGTGTAGCCAAAGACAAATGTGGCAATATTAAAAAGTACTCAAAGAAGTTGTTTTCTTGATTTGCTCGTGGTTTTTGTAACAGTAATGCTGATTGGAAAGTGTTGAACCAGGCCTTTAAAATTTCTACCTTTTTCAAGCCTAAAAATGATGGCGTTGGGTACTAAGTTTGGTATCTAACATCTGATACCAGGCGGTCAGGCCTGGTATTATTTGAAAAAAACATTCTGCTTCAAACACTACAGTTGCAGAAGTTGTACCATGTAAAGCCAGCCCAAATAGCAGGACCATGGCGCATTTAAAGGGAAATGCCACTTATTTTCAGGGTTCAGGAATGGTAACCCCTAGGCCTGCTATTAAAGTGCACCGTCCCCTTAGTGGTTAAAGGCTCATTCGTAAAAGATTCAATTGAGTTTCAACAAACAACAAAAATGCATTTGGTGTCAGTTTATAGTTCGTGCCCTTCATTATGTTAATAAATGATTAAAAACGCTATAAATGAATGTTTAGCTCGCATTTCAGTAAATGAAACTGCTCCAGACTATCACAAAGCTGTCTATTTGTCATTTATTCTATGAACATGTTCATGAATTTTTAAACTGAGTGGTATTACTCTTTAACAAGGCTAATTATGTGAGCCTGACCTTGTCTCCTTGGTGGTGCTTTTAAAGATGCATATATATATATTTCTTTGTAATGTTTAGGTAGAACCGTAATATGTAGACATAAAGAGAAAAAAAACAGTTGAATGTGTTTTGCCCAAAATGATTTTTGGGCTTTGCTGACTTTGTTTTTCATGAAAAAAGACGAGGCCACATTAGGCCAGCTGTCTGTTCATGAGAAGGTGAAACAAACTGCCTAAATGTTTCTTCATGTGAAACAATCAGATTGCAAGGCTGCTGTCAAGGTTGTTTCTGGCATTTGGCTAAAAGTTTGCGTGCCATCCTTTCCCTTTGAAACAATTGAATTGTTCTATGCTCCAAAAACTTTTGCAAAAACACTGAAGCGCTGTATACTACAAGAAACTGCTCTAAATATATAAAACAAAACAACAACAACAACAAAAAATTGGCTTCGTTGCCTATTGTGGCACCAAATTAAGATCAGTAGTTTGACTTTTTCACTTAGAAATATTTAACCTTAATGAGGTCCATGTACAACATGAACACTGGAATAGTCCATTGGCCATGAGCTAAATTGTGTGTGTACTTCAACTTAGTAACTGTAATGTAGGATGTAAGCTACAGCATAAATCCACCAAAAAGCAAATGGTCTGGGTTTGTTGTTATAATGTTTTGTGTTAAATTTGGAAACTTGGTTGGCATTGGACTACTTTCAGGATAAAAATAAAAATCTAATTATTTCTGCTAAATACTTTACCAATCTTTCTTCTTTTGTTGTTGTTGTTGTTGTTGTTGCTGCTGCTTTGGCTAAATGTTAAAGACCAGAATGGTGGTTTTTAGTCCTCTCCCTTCCTTTCTAAGTGCCGCAAACAGCTAAGTCACAAATGTCTAGAATTGACTTTTGCTTGTTGATACAAATTGTATCTATACCTTGAATGTAACAAAATATGAAATGTATAATATGAAAATAGTTTTGTTAAATAAAGGGGGAAAAAAACAATGCCATAATGTTTGTGACACTGTGTGTCACTGGGAGTAGCCCACTGGTATGTACTTATTCTAACTGGGTACAGTAGTTAATTTACAGGGACATTTATGTGCTACATAAACGTGCACAGATACCCTGTGTACAGCAGTAAGCATCGTGTCCTCTCTGTACATAGTGTCATATATATATATAAATATAAAATTAAATATACACTGCTGTGAAAAAGTATTTGCCCCCTTCCTAATTCTTTTTTAAATTTTGGATATTTGTCACATTTAAACATTTCAGATCAAGCAAATGTGATTTAATATAGTTTTTAAAAGATGATTTTGTTTATTCAATTTACAAAGCTAGCCAAACCTACCTGGCCCTTTGTGAAAACTTATTTACCTCCTATAAGGTAACATCTGGTTGTGCTCTCCCTGGTAGCAAGAACTGTAATAATCCATGCTGCTGCAAAATCCATGTGTGGTTGGGCTTCAGGGTATGAATTGGGAGCCGGAAATCCCCCTTAGGAATTTTTGTAGAGGAGCAGAATTCATGGTTATATCAATTACTTTTTCCCCCTTAATACATTAAATATTTATTTAAAAACTGCATTTTGTATTTACTTGGGTTATCTTTGTGTAACATTAAAATTAGTTTGATCATGTACCTGTGACAAATATGGGAAAAAAAAAAAAAAAATCAAGAAAGAGCAAATACTTTAACAGCACTTTTACAGCGCGATCTGTAAATGTAACAGGTATTTAACTTGTTTTAAGTTGTTAAAATAATTTTGTGTTGTAAACGTGTGCATCTATTTCATCTGATCTGACATGTCTTTATGCTATTTAAATGGGAATTTAAATATTTTTGGATATATTTTGCTGAATAAAATATGCCAAAGTTATTCTTGGGTGGCTTTGTTTAAAAAATAAATAAATAAATAAATGGAAAAAAAAATCTTGTGATTCAGCACACGGGTTGTCATGCAATGTATTCTATATTTTTGAGGACAAAGGCTTTCTTTTTCACACACTGTAAGCTAAGGGTAACAAACGCAAATCAGTGCCTAGCCTGGCAGTTTAAAAACGGTTAAAAGCACGATACAAAACCTGCAGTCTATCATTGGCTGATGTCTGGGTGCCAAGTGATGTCACCACATACCATCCACACCATTGGCATGACTGAGACTGCAGTATAATCAGTGACTGTAATAAAGTGCCAGTTTTCACTCAGATTTGTGTTTGATGTTTATCGGTCTTGAAAGATGCTTTTAAAACTGGAATTTTCTTGGAATGCTTGGCCGTTGATTTAATGACTAACCCTCTATGTTAACAAAGCAGAGGTGTGTTGAATTGTGGATTCTTACAGTACTGAATTCTTCACCAATTGTAATTTATTAATGTTGTTATCTGAGGCCAGTTTGCATTTGATTAGCACCATTTTCAACGTGTTAACACAGATATTGTCAGTATTATATCAGAATCTGTTGTTGGCTGAAATCAAGACCAAAGTGATTTTTGATGTGTACACTTCTCATAACTGTCATGATTATTGATTCAAATAGTTGTCGTCCCTTGATGTCTTGCAGTTTGTGCGACCATATGGAATGCTGGCGTACAAAATGTCACGACAACAGGTACACGCATATAAACAGGACTGTACATATACAGTATACAGTGTAATACTCAGGTTAAGACACACAAACATTTTAAATCACACACTTGGTTGTTTTCTAATACTGAGAAATGCAGTGGTCACCTTTCTGAAGTATGTGTAGGTCTCACCTTTGAATAGACCGTTGTGTCTGCAATGTGAAAAAGGGAAATATAAAACAAGTTTTTTTGTGTTGTGATGATCTGCAGTATTGTAATTCACAATGACTAGAAAGCATTGCTTTTATAGACTAATATATACGAAAATAGACTCTTTGGGTCTGTGGGCTCAAACAAAATGTAAGTCTTAATGACAAACTGTGTTTCTCTCCATAAATAAAGCAGAATTCTGTTCCAACTGTGTTTGATCTCTTTTTAATGAGGTGCTTGATTATAGAAACAACTGTGCTGTTTTATTTATTTATTTCCTGAAAAGAGGACAGGTAATCCCCAGTATGCAACTAACTAAAATGTTTATTACCCATTCCCACCCTCCAGGAGGATGGAATACTGGATAGAGGTGGATGGATTGATTGTAGACACTGCTTTATATATGGTAAATGGACAGGTTCTTATATAGCCCTTTTCTACTCGGGCACTCAAAAGGTCATCATAAAACATGCCTCATTCACACAACCACTTTTTTCTATAGCTAACATTCACAAATCAGTGAATGCATCAGAGAGCAACTTGTGGTTCAGTACCTTGCCCAAGGATGCTTAGGTATGCAGACTAGAGACTGGAGTAACTAGGGATCGAACCATCAACCTCCCATTAGTAGATGAGCTGCTCTACCTCCTCAGCAACCTGTAATACGTAATTGTTCATTTAATATAGGATTCACTCATTGTTAGAATCAGGCAAAACCATCAGCTGAGGCGAAGAATGCAATCTTATTTTTGTTTTGAATGGTGTGTTTGTGTTATGGCAAAGACGTGTTGAATTAAAATGTATTCTGAAAGTAGCAAAACTGTCCTACATCATCACTGGAAGATATGTGTCAAAATGACCTTACGTTTCCCCTTTACCATTTGTTGTAATGTAATTATAGCCTAAACATCCTTTGAAATTATCTTTTTTTAAAAATCCATTTGTACTTCTGTAAAATGATCTCACAGGCTGATGCTATAAACCACTCTGATTATATACTGCAGCTGTGCATGTGCAACAGGTTACATGGCACATGCACACTCTCTGCTGGTGGAGAGGTGCAATAGCTAGAGCCATGCATCACTGACGTAAGTGCAGACTTTCATTATTTGACATTAAACAATTTTATACACCTAAAAGGCTTCTTTAATTAACACTGTCAAATACTATAATCTGTCTGTCTGAGAACTCCTGTCTGTCGCTCCTAACTTCTAACAGAGGACTTACTCCACTGCTCCTGTGAGACCTTTTTCAACTGCTGTCAGGTCTGCTGGTGGATACTGTGCTGAGTGTACACGAAATGATAAATGAATATTTAGGTAGACTTCTCAGGATTAATATCAGCTATTGAAGAAACTACAAGTTGCAGATGAAAGTTAAGGATTCATTCTTACAACATTTCTATACTGCAACAAATACTGTGTATTTTATGCCCCAGAATATGATAATGTGTTTTTTTTACTTTTAGATCATTGGAAACTCATTAGGGTTCGTTTATGAAAAAAAGAGCATTCCTTGCACAATGTTAATGTTCAAAAACCACTTTTCAACAGGGAGAGTGGACATGTCCAAGAAACAGTCTGCTCTCATCTGCCAGATTGTGACAGCTGTACACGTGTAGTCTTGGAGCCATCTTGCCTCTGATTTGAAAGCAGTATGCAGCTCAGTCAGTGAGACTGTGGGTGGTCATCCACCATCATCAGAGATGAGTCAACATACAAACTCAGTGACATCTCCATGCTGCGCTCTCACTGAGAATATTCAAACACCAGCCTGTCTCAAATGATTCCTGTGTCTAGTCATGAATATTTTACTTTTATGGCATGTGTAAAACTTGAATGCTGTTATCACTACATACCATACACATGTGCAACATTTTACTTTTACAGCATAGGCGCGAACAACAGTTAAACACATCTTGAGGTAAATCAGCTAGGAGGCGTCTTGAAGCGGGAATCTGTACTTCTTTAATGGCTTGCAAAGATGAGGGGGGTGG
>VUQG01018689.1:81967-109323 GCA_015106755.1 Etia nguti
CGCTGTTGACCACAAATTCTCAATTTGGGCTGAGAAGTTTCATCCAGAGCATGTAAAAACCAGTGTAGAAACCTCTTTTAAGGTTCACGATGTTGGGTTACTGCACTGAGACGGTGTGCAGTTTCGTGATTTAGGCACTTTATGTGATGCATAGTGAAAGAGGAGGCCTTAGAGTTTGTATTTCATCATATTGCGCACTGCACTGTCTGTTATAGTGTAATATTTAGTGACATACTTCAGGCCACCTGATCCCCTGACAGAGCTAGATAAATTCCAGAGAACAGAGCTGTTTTGAATGACCTGAGGCTGCCTTTTATACAAGCCTGTCTGTCCTGATGGCAGTGGAGATGAGATGGAGAGAATTATCCCTCAAGACATGAGTGCTCACAACAGCCTAAGAACCACTGGATCATCCTCTGTGGCTGCCACCAGTCTGACCACATTAATATCCCACTTTCAAGTTTATGAACTAGCGTTTGAATGATTTCCAACATTCTGTTATTGCCCTGCTAACTGCTATTGTTTCAACCACATTGCATTATACCATTCTTCTCTATGTTGTTACCTTCAGTTGATGCACTCATTGTTCATCAGAAATGGTCTCAGTGGAAGGGTGGCTGTCAAGAAGCCATTTTTAAGGAGGGGAAACAGGAAGAAAAGGCTGAGTTATACCAAATTACACAAGAACGGGACTGAAAATAAGTGGCAACAGGTCCAAGTTTAAAATTTTTGGTTCAAATCATCGATGTAGAGAGGAGGTCAAGAGTGGGTACAACAGTGAGTGTCTACACCAGTCTATAAAACATGGTGGAGGCTCTGTCATGATTTGGAATGGCATTTCAGCCAGCAGTGTTTGGGAGCTTGTCAAAATTGATGGAAGCTCTCTGGGAATTACCTTGCTGGTGCATAAATACTACTTTATGTCATTTGAACTGTGTTATCTTTAATCTATTTTTCACAGATTAAACAAAACAAAAATAGGAACAAATTATGTATTTTTGCAACAGGCTGCTAGTAATAATTGAACATTGGTTACTTGCTAAGTTGTCTGTTATATGTAGACCACATTTCATTCTTTGTTCATCCTTTGAATCAGGTGTCGTTTTTTTAAAGTTTGAACAATTCATAGATTGGTGTTAAGTACCTTCACAAACAAAAATCATTCCTCTGAAAATGGTCAGGTACAGGGACTGCACTGACAATGAATGGACATAGAGCCAATGTCCAAAGAAAGGCTTTGAATGACCATCAGAAAACCCAGAAAACTATGACTCAAGACCAATTTAAAAATGGCAAGAAAGCCTAGCTCCTTGAAAGCAAAATATTTTTTAAATGAGGGGTGGTTCAAGACTTTTGCACAGCACCGTATGCATTATTTATCCTATTGTAACCCAATTCTACAGAAGTTTCTATGTGATGTTGCCATCCATTCTGTCAACTGCTTGTCCAGCTAGTGTCAAGGGGGCTGGAGCCTAAACCCCTAGCCTGGGCAGGTGCCAGAAACAGATGACTGTTAGCATTCACAGCCACACCTACAGCAAATTTTGAATCACCAGTTATTACAAAATGAATGTCTTTAGACTGTGGGAGGAAACTGGACCACTGTTAAACATGCTAAGGACACATAAAAAGATTCCAGCTCACCACACATTTGAAACAAGAACCTTTCTACTATGGGACTGTGCTAAGCCCAGCAACTCTGGACTACCCAAATATGATAGCTTACAGTAGAGGTCGTTTTATGCCCATTAAAAGAGTTTACTCTCTTTATCTGGAGGTAAGGTATCTTTGTAGCCTTTCCTTTTGTGACCAGCCCACTTACTGCACTCACTACAGTCCTGTCTAGAAGGGAAAAAAAGAACACAAAGATGAAAGTCAAGCACACTTTTACAATTTTGCAACAATAAAAAGTGGAAGAAGTGTATCTTTCAGTGGGCAAAGTCTTTTCAAAATCTTATTTTAGGGGAGAGTCAGTGTTTTTTTTAGTCACATTTGACTGGTTATTCTATAGGCTACATGCATTTTTCATGTCCCAGTGACCACTGAACTTAAAGTAAATTCTAATAACGCCTGGGGGCATTTCAGCATGATTGCCAACATGCAAGACTTGCTTATAGGACTTCTCTGAAATGAATGGGAAGGTTAAAATTAGATGACTGGAGTGTATTTTGATTGTATCAAAGCACAGAAACATCTGAGGTTGCCATGGTACTTGCATGGTACCATTAGATTTTGGGGGGTTCAAACATTGTCAGGGCTGTGTGTGACTGCCATCTGTAAAACAACCACAACAGTTGAAGTATATAGTAATTGAAAAGCAGCCTTTTTATTTGTTAAGTCTGTGAATGATGTAGCGTATCAGCCTCTAACTTGCAATTTTGCCATTAACGATGATGATTTTCTGGGAAATTATTTGAAATGCTTAAAATATAGAGTAGCCAATAGAGGCGGGGCGATCGATTCAAATATCGATAGTATCTATACTAAAGCTGATATTGGTATCGGATCGATACTAATGCCATTCGATATATACTTTGTTTCTATCCTGTCCGTTCAGTCTGTAGCCTACTGAATTATATTAAATAAATTATTTCTGGGGAAATGGACAAATATACCTCAAACATGAACTGTGAAAAATATCTGAACCTTATTGTGTTGAATGTCAACAAGATCAACCCTGATTTAAAATACACGAAAAGCTGAAATGCGTGTTTATTTGTATTAACTAATTATTGTGGAAAGTAAAAATCACAGTGGTTTAATGGTTATTAAAATGTTTTTAGAATTTGCAAGTTGATTGTGATTCATCTCGTACATCCTGACACACTGCTCTCCACTACATAGGCGGAGTAGTAGCCCTTTATTATCATAGTAGATATACAACGAAATTATGGGTGCGCCACCCAACTACTGTGCAAAAAATATAAACAAACAAAACATGAAGATAAAAAGCAGATTGCGTCGACAGCATGTCTCATAAGCTGCCTTTATAGATGAAAAGTACCAGCCTTTCGCACAGCGCTACAGGCCGATGACGAACATATTGCACACACAGGCTTGTTTTAGATACTGTCATGTTTGCTAGCACTGTCTGCCTTCTTGTATTCTCAAACTATCCCAACACACGGGTCGTCTTTTAAATAAAAGACTCGTATAAAGAATGATATTTAACGTGGCCTGTCTGCTGAAAGTGAGAGTGCTGGGAAACTTTTTTTTGCTTAATGCTCAGGCAGTGAACCGCAGCCATGATGATGCGACTGCTGCAGGCGGAGTCTACTGCTGGCCTGAACCTCTTTTTCACTCCGCTGTCCTGTCATCGGGTTGGGTGTGGTTTGCAGGGTACCGTTAGCAGGAAATCCAGCTCGAGTCCATTTTACTTTAAGGCGAAACAAAGGAAAAACACCCCCCACTCGCGTAGGGTCGAAAATAGCTCTTCGCAGTCAGACGAAAAAAAGCGAGGTTTTGTTTCCTCGAGACGGGAAGGCGTTTGGTTGGCGCCGTTGTTCTGATGGGAAAAAGTTTTCTCTTGGTTTAGCAAACTGCTCTTTTTATTTAATAACTTCATACAAAGCCTGAGCCGGACGTGAAAGAAAAGAAAGATGCCGAAAACGGTAAGGCTGAAAAGTACATTTATGTTGTTATGTCAGAATCTACTTTGCCTTTTCTGTCTCTGTTTTTCAGTACGAGATTTTATTTAGGGCTGGGTGTTTCGCGTTGGTATTCACTAATAACGGTAAGATAAACTAATGTGCATGTCCGATGGGTTTTACGGAGTTTAAAAATCTTTCGCATCCTTTCAAACTCACCCGAGGATTACTGTGGTACTTTCCGTTAGGTGTGTGCGCGTGCGCGCTCCCGGCCCTGTGTTCACTAAAATTAGCGCCTTAAATCAAATCATTCATTCAGGGTTGGAGCCGCGTGCTGGTAAAATGCTCCCGAGTTGTATATTTAGGCTTAAATCACACTTTTTAAAACTGTTTCTCAGCGGAAGTGTATCCTGGACTAGCAGCGAGCTAGTTCTTCTCAGGCCTCCCTTTCAGTCAGCTCTTAACAAGGAGGGATTTGAACTGTCATTCAGGCCAGCTGTTATGGCCATAACAGGAGCAAATGGAGGCAAATCTGCAAACGGCTAGGACGCAAAAGAGGAGACACAGAGAGCTTTTTTAATGCTACATTGCCAAGATTATTTAAAAAAAAAAAGGCAAAAATAACTGCTCTTGAAGTGAAGGAGCACCCACAGATTTGTGCTGGTACTGGTGAGCTCTGAACAAAGAAAAGAAGGGGGTCCAGACAAACAGCAATTTAAAAGGCACAGCCCAATATTTCCGTGGATGCCTTAGTCAGTGGACAAAAGAACTAAATGCTGTTTCAATCTCATCGGTTCTGCTCGGCCAGTGAAGGCGTGTTGGGCTTTGACTCATTGAAATGCTTTCTGAATGAGGAAGATAACAAAGAAGCTGCTGAATCTGTGTGCAGTCATTCTTCTTATCTACACATTGTCCTGAGATACCCACGTGCACATTCTGAATGTAAAAGGGACATGATGCTACTAAAAGATTGACACATGACCAGTGAGAATGTGATCGGCATTGTGTAGCCTACAGAGTGATTCAGATTTCACAGTGCAGACACTGTAATATAAGATTGTGTGTGTCAGATTTGTATAAAAATAAACTATTATTTTACAGATTGGTTAATGTAATACTGGGTTAGTTTTATAGCCACTACCTGAGTATGATGCCACATTTATCAGTGTCACCTTTTACTATTCATATATTATATTCAGGCTGAAAACTTACAAAGGAGAGAAAAAAAGCCTCCAAGTCTTGTACCTGCTTTCTTCCTGCAGTATTGTTTCTGCTCGTACTTCCTTGATATTTTTCCAAGATGTCAACCAGAAAAAAATGCCAAGCATCCTGGCATTAAAAAGCCTTCACTACCCTCTTCCTCCCTAAAGGAATTTGTCTAATATCAGCATTTTGTTAAGTACGTTTTTTTTTTTTTCTTTTCTGCATGGAGGCATTTTTGGCACCACCAATCACCAGTTACTACCATTTACTTAAATGGTATAATCAACACTTTCATTTATCAGGTGGTTAGAGATGCAAAATTACCTTTACTGTACTACTCTTGACAATTTAGTCACCACCTAATCTAGTCACCTCCCAAAGACCCATTCTGAGAAGAAATAATGTTTCTCTTGAGTCACTATATAACTATTGAATTTCAATTGTATATTAGCAAAAAAATAGAAGCAGTTATTTATGTTTTTTTTTCTGCCCATACATTTGAACATACTGATTAGAACCCAAGTGCAGTTTGTAATAAATGGAGCTCAACTAAGAGCTTACGTCCCACACAGACACAGATATTTGTCTTTGAAGTTGTTTCCTATAATGAACCGTTCGCTTGCCATGCATTTTAGTCCATTGCTAAGTATCAATGTCTGTCTGCAGAGTGCAGCTGGGATGTTGTTAACCTCAGCAAAACCAGAGCCGTGTTTAAAGTAGCTGCTTTTGCAGTCACCAATGGGAACCTCAAACACCTCAAAAGCACCTACATGGTAGTTACTGTCAAATCAGAAGAACACATTTTTGTCATGCTGTTAGTTAGAAAAGAGGAAACCACTTGTTGACCGAAAATATGGTCAGGAAGAAGAAGCAACATTTTCTCAAAATAAACAGCAGATTGTGGGATTTTTATATTCATTAATGAGCAGCATGCGTTTGTTTCCTTTCTCGTTAGCTGGAGGTGCTATGCAAAGCTGCAACAGATGAGGAGCATTAAAAAAGGAAGTTAGATAAACTGATTCAGCAAATGAAGCGACTTTATATCCAGCAAAAGTAAAAATCATGTCCCCACCAAGCTGCCTCGGGGATTTATAGATCCTTTCAAAACAAAAACAGTTCTTCCATTACCTGTTTTTTTAACCTACTTTTTCAGACAGTTTATTTTTCCGGTGTTCAAGTTACATTTAAAAAAGCTTAATGTCTCTCAAAAGCAATGATTATTGAGAAGCTCAGCCTTTACTTGGACTCCTTTTGGCAGTCCTTCAGTTTCCCTAGGAAGTCGTGTTATGACTCAAGGTTTCTGTACTTACATCAGTTCCTTTCTGGTAATTTCCTCGCCTGCAGCCTTATATGGACTTTCACATCACAGTCTGGCTGATCTCCTCCCTGCTTTCCTCCGCGTGGTCTTCAGATACCATGCCCCACTTTAGATTGCACTACAGCAGTGCAAAACCCTTTTTCAGGATTTTTCTGCATGTCTGTTGTTGCCACAGTTTTTTTTTTTTGTTCTTCGTTCCCAATGCAGCTCTATTATTACATTGAAATTGTTTACGTGCTGCTGTTACATGGAATTGCAGCTTTTTATCTGCTTTATGAAGAAGGTAACAGTAACTCAGAATTACTTTTTAAATAGGCCGTATTTTCCGAAGCACAAAACAATCAGCTTTATTGCTAGAATTTCACCCCATGTTGTTACAAAGCGAAGGATTTTCCCACTCATGCAACCCCATGACGGTTGGTTCTCTTACTTTCCTACCTGTTTTTTCAACACTAGAACCATTTTAGAGCCAGTACACTTTTTTATGTTAACTCCTTTGACTCCAGAAATGCACAAATGGGCAGCTGTTACTACATAAAACTTAAGCATAACTTACCATTTTAGCTCGAATTGTAGGAACGATGACAGATCTAGCTTTCTCCTTGGAATGATCACATTTTTAACAAGCGTGTCTATGGAGACGTGGCAAATGGAAAGACCTGGAAGTATGCAAGTAGCAGGAGATTAAATGTGGGTCTGTGTTGCACATAGCAGAGCAGATTAACAGTGTAGAGGTAGAGCTGGTGGACAAACTGCAATCAAAAGTTTTAACTTTTTAAAGCTTTCTCTTTGAAAGCTGTGGCAAATATCAAAGATCTGAACGTAAGTACTTTGTTGCTGGTCATGTAATTCAATTCAATTCAATTCAATTTTATTTATATAGCGCCAAATCACAACAACAGTCGCCTCAAGGCGCTTTATATTGTGTAGTAGATCGTACTGTACTGTAGTACTGTAGTGTTCTGATTTGACATCCTTAGGACTGTATCTGCTGTTGCTTATGAGCTAGCATTGGTTCTCAATAGACCAGTTTGATCTTATGCTGATTACTCGGTTAACCTTGCCTCAGCTGACAACTGACAAGTTAGTTTATTTTAGAACGACCCTGCTGACCTGCTAATGTAGTAGCTCATTTGGATGTACAGAAAGATGGACAAATCATAATTCCACACAAGGTGAACAGGTAGCATAGCAGTTCCACTGTACTGTGGCAACTTTCTGAAAAGATGTATCAGGAATGGAAAATTTGTACTGCACTTTGACACATATTAACACCTCCATGCTATTGCCTAATCTCTGCATGCCTACATGGCTCTAACAATGTGCCAAAGAATACCTGACAAAGAAGGCAAGTATGCATAAAACATACTTTAATCAGTTGGTGCTTGGGATTTCTTATTATTGGATATTTTTTAGAGCAGACGTTAAATTCCATGATTGGCTCTGACAGGTGTCAGTCAGCAGTTTCACCGGATGATGACGCCTCAAAACTAACAAAACTCTGTTCCAGTTTGCTTGCGCCGACATTTTAAGAATCAAACAAACAGTGGCCGTGGGAAACAGCTCTAAAAGACCCAAACTTGTGTGTGTGTGTTTGTGTGTGCGTGTTTGCACTCTACCCTAGTTAGAAAGAAGAAACCCAATCCTTTTTTTCGACCGTCCTCTTCCTGTGACAGAGTTTGAATTTCTTTAGTTTAATGCTAATACCTGTAAACAAACAGTAAACGCAAAATAACCAGAGAAGAAGACTTGGTGACATTACCAGTGGTGTCCTGGGTGATGGGTAGAAGAGACCCTTGAGATTTTGAGGAGGATTCAATTTCAAACTTAAAATGGAGCTAAATTATTTCCATTTTCCTGTTAACTAACTGAAAACTCTAGTCAGAGAGTCATATGCTTATCGTCTTGCCCACAAGTTTTTTTTGGTGTTGTTTTTTTTCACATGATTTCCTTGCTTTGAGCGATAACATAACGAGGTGTTGCGCTGTGAATTGCACAGGATAAGTGGAAGTCACGACATTTTCGCACATTTTACCATTTCAAATTCCGCCTTAAACAACCTGAACTGTTAATGCTCAGTGTTCTCGTTTTAATATAACCAGATTCAAGTTGGTTAAGAATGAGCGATTGACCAATTGATGTTAGCATATCTGATGGAAGTGAGAGCATTTCTTAGCCATTTGGTAAAACTAAAATGTCTCTCATGCTTGAGTAAAGGGGGAAAAATGCATTTCACCTGAATGGATTGGAATCTGAATTGCACTCTGGTTGCCCCTGACATCCTCAGTTTGTCTTTCAGATACACCAAACTGTAAATCGGGTTGCGGTGGAGTTCGGCAGTAGCGTTTCTCTGGCAACCAAGAGGATGCTTTGTTAAGCAGTTGTTGACTTTAGATGCTGACATTGTGTGACTCTCATGCATGGCATGACTCAGATGTATGACTCAGAATTATCAATGTGCAGTTGCTATGGTTATTGGGGTAAACGCTGAAAGAATGGCATGTTCTGATGCATGCTTCTCGTTCTGTTATAAAACAGTTGTAAAATAAGCCAGGCTTATCGTACACTGTGATAGTGACCATCTTTAAAAACCTCTGTGCTCTTTCACGTCAAAGAACTGTTAGTCCAGACACTAACTCATTCCTACTTGTTCCAGGAACCACTTAGCATTATCTTCTTTATTGTCTCAGCTTGGATTGGACAGATTGTGGTTGTGAGCAGCACTTGGAGATAACTCTCGTGTGGGAATGTAAGGCAGAAGTTGAATTCTGGCACGTCAGTGGGGCTGTATCTGAAGATTAGGTTTACTGAAGGTCTCTTGTGACTTGGAGCTCACAGGGTTAAGCTAGCTGGCACTTAGTTTTTTTTTCTTTAAAATAAAAAATTGCAGTCATTGCAGCAAGTGCTCTCCGGTGACCTCTGTGTCTGCTGGTTTTAGTAACATGTTTGTTAAATCGAATTTGAATATACAGAAGTGACTTAAAAAAAGATTATGCTGAGGAAGCTTGATGAACCTAGCAAAATTAGTGACAGACTGCTTGCATCACCGTGTCTTCACTCAAGATTTAACACCACTTTTTATTTAGGTTTCATCAGTTTTGCTTCCTCTTACTGACAAAGTAACCCAGATGTTTGACCCCAGTTAACTTTCAGGTTAACTGCTCATCGCCCCATTGCCATTCAGTGGCCGTACAATTGTAAAACACGTGCACACTTTCTACTTATGATAGTTGCGTCCTTTTTTTTCATTCAAGCTCTCACTTGCTACCTGAGTTTTCAACATTACAGTTAGCATGGTACAGTTTGAACAAACATGCCATTAAGATGAAATTAGTGAAAAAAATGCAGATTTTTAGGATTGCTGTGAAATTTCTGGTAACTAAATGATATTCAGTATATGTATATGTGTATCCTGATATTAGCTAGCATTTAGCTCTAAGCACAGCTCCAAAAAGATACTTAAAAAAAAAACAAACTAATATTGTGTTGTGAGTCCAGCATGGCTTGAACAGTTGTTGGTAAGTCAAGTCATGAGGCCTTTGATTTGAGTCTGGAAAAGTATTATTTTTGTAGATACAGCTGTGTATTAGATTAAGAAATATAAATAAAATAACACAGATTAACTCATATGTTTCAGATGGTCAGTGAAGTGGCAGATTGTTATAAGCAGCTTCACATGACATACAGTAACACTTTAAACAAGTCAGTAGTCATCAAATACACCTGTGTGACAAAATCGGTCACAGATGTGTTTCTCAATGTGAAATGTACGAGTTTGCAGTTTGCAGTATCGCTTTGGTGCGATTAAAAAAAGAGCTACGAGAAAGTCATGGAAACATGGCACGTGGGCCAGAACAGGGTGTTTTTCAGCATGTGCTAATAATAGTGTGTTAAGTGTTTTTGAGTCCTGGCCATGAGAGACACACCCTAACCAGGCAGAAAATGTATAAGCGTAGTTCCTTTTTCATGCAAGATTAACCATTTTGATTCAGGAAATGAAACCGCTAAGACACCAGCAGGGTGGCCACAAATTTAACTCTTATCTGCTCAAATATAAAAAAGTTTATCATCTCAAGTTCATAACTGGAAGCTTAACGACTCCTGTGTCTAGACGATTCTAGACAGCAGTGTTGGCATTCAGAGTGGGCCTAGATTTAAGGTTTCTCTTCAGCTCTTAATCGCCTGGGATGACAGGAAGTGACAGTAGGGCAAGTGTCCTGAGCAGTAAATAGGGTCCTGCTGACATGGATGGGAAAGAACGCAACTCTAATCAGCCCCGCAACTAGGAAATAATGCATACCATTGTTGTTCAGGGCAGGCGTGGGCCTCTGCCTTCACAGTTATTTCCCAATAGACATGAATGCTGCTGTTTCTTTTTTCTTTTTCTTTTTTTCCCTAGTCTCTAAGAGGGCATAGTAAATGAGAGATTCCTGCAC
This sequence comes from Etia nguti, assembly GCA_015106755.1. Taxonomy (NCBI): domain Eukaryota; kingdom Metazoa; phylum Chordata; class Actinopteri; order Cichliformes; family Cichlidae; genus Etia; species Etia nguti. The sequence goes on from VUQG01018689.1 coordinate 92,512, forward strand.
AGCTTATTTAGTACATACTTTTTTCTTTTTCTTTTCTCGCTGCCTTCTGAGCAACCTTTTCCACAGAAAAGGTTAAATAAATGTGTTCAACTTCTGACATATGATTTTGTAAGACACATTTATAACAATTTGTCTAACTAAGGCGTGCCTCGTTTACTGAATAACCCAGGGTAGGAAAGTGTGATACCTGAAAAAGAAATCGAGCTAAAATTCTGTCTACAAGGCGATCTCGTTAAATCCTGCTACACCAGACAGGTTGTCTGATGCATGACAGGATGTGCACATCTCTCATGAGAGCTCAGTGTTTAACAGTCATGCCTCACAGGGCCCGACCACCAAAGGATGTGGTTACTTCCTGTAGATAAGTTCTTGACTGAGACAGAGCCAGATTGGTACATTCGTCGTAACCATGAGATGGAGTCTTTTCTAAATTTCAGAATAAAATAGTAAAAAAGTAAATATGACATGAGAAGGGTTGGGCTGTCTAATGTGCAGCAGTCCTAATTGGACTGCAGTGTTACTTTGTTCTCCAGCAGGACTGGGAGATGTGTGTACGCTTTTATTACAGGCACATTTAATGAATTCTAGAAGAGGATCACACATTTTGAGATGCTACACTTGTTAAAGATGGTGTTGTGGTGGACCACTGAATAAAATGACACTTTAGTGACAGTCTGAACTGTCACTAGTGTTTTTTTTAATGCACGAGAGCTTATGTATTGCAAAGAGTTTGCTTTATATTGTTCGGTAAAAACCATATATTAACACAGAGAAACCCCCAACAATCAAATGACCACTTTTGAGCCAGTACTTGGTGACAGTGGGAAGGAAAAACTCTCTTTTAACAGGAAGAAACCTCCAACAGAACCAGGCTCAGGGAGGGGCAGCCATCTGCCACGACCTGTTGGGAGTGAGGGGAGGGAGACAGGACAAAAGACACAGTGTGGAAGAGAGCCAGATTAATATAATAACTAATGAATAAATGCAGAGTCTTATAGTGTTTAAGAGAGAACATAAGAGATAGTTTTGTCTATTCTCTATTTACCAAGAAATGAAATGCTGGCTTCAGTACAATGATATGGGTAATAGTAATAGTAATTTAATCCAAAATACTGTCTTTTTTTTATTTGTATATTTGAAAAAGTATTTTTTTTTCTTTCCTCTGTTCCTCAGATTAGTGTAAGAGTCACCACTATGGATGCCGAACTGGAGTTCGCCATTCAGCCCAATACAACAGGAAAGCAACTCTTTGACCAGGTATGAGAAACTGTTTCCATTAAACATGAATTATGACTCTTTAACGAGTACTGTGGTGGGGTTTAGTACTCCTGCTTCTTAAAAATGCTGAGAGTGTGAAATAAACTAGACTGACAAAAGATTATTTTCATGGCTATTATTTTTTTTTATTTATTTGCTGATGATCTTTAAGTCTTATAAAATAATTTTAAATGTGAAAAAACCAATGACAGATTCTTAAAGGCTGCTGCATGATTTTTGCTTTGTTTTTATATGACTGATTAAAATCTAAAACCAATAAATTTACAATTAGGAAAGCAGTAAATCTTTAAACACCAGAATAAAACAAGGGACTAATAATGCTGTTTTTATTTTAAGGTTGTGAAAACCATTGGCCTACGAGAGGTTTGGTACTTTGGACTCCAGTACCAGGACACAAAGGGTTTCTCTACTTGGCTGAAGCTCAATAAGAAGGTGAGCTCCTCAGTACTCAGTACACTTCATTCACTGGGCCGTCTTTTTTCAAGCTTGAACTGCGCTTTTTGATCTCGAGTCCACAAACAGAAGCATAACCTCTACCCTCTCACCTGTGTCGGATCATATTTTAGGTAACAGCCCAGGATGTGAGGAAGGAAAGCCCGCTGCTGTTTAAGTTCCGTGCCAAGTTCTTCCCCGAGGATGTCTCAGAGGAGTTAATCCAGGATGCCACACAGCGGCTGTTCTTCCTGCAGGTAAAGGAGGGAATCTTAAATGATGACATCTACTGCCCTCCAGAGACGGCGGTCCTACTGGCCTCCTACGCGGTGCAGGCCAAGTATGCCGACTACAATAAGGAAGTCCACAAACCAGGCTATTTGAGCAGCGAACACCTGCTCCCTCAAAGGTAATGCAGGCTTTATTGCCACTTCAATCTGGCAGATTCTCGTGAAACATTCCAGACATGTTTCTCAGACACTCGGGCCTCTCATGTTCTCAGAGTCCTGGATCAGCACAAACTCAACAAGGAACAGTGGGAAGAGAGGATTCAAGTGTGGCATGAAGAGCACAAGGGCATGATGAGGTGATCAGCAGCACATGTGTTCCCCAGCACACACACAAACACATGAAAGAGAGGATGGTTGCCTAAAATATGGATATTTGTGAAATTATTGCTGCACCATCTCTGGTGATGTGAAATGTGTAGCTTAAACTTTCCATTATCATTGTGCATGCTTATTTTTTCTGCCGCTTTGTAGTTTCTCCTTGCTCTCAAGTCACTGAAAAACTACAATGTAGTCTTTCAGTGACTACATTAGGGCAGCCACAGCTTATATACACACTTCATAACCTACTTAAATAACATGAGACTGTTGAGGAAGTTATTCCTAATTGAATTACCTCGTTGTTCTCTGTTGCAACAGTTTCTTCCCTCTTCTGTCATTTCCGCGAATTTGAGATAGAGCTAGCTGAGAGAGTGCGTTACCACGGCATTTGTGTTGACTCACAGGTGCTCTGAAAGTTTGTTACTGGCCTTGAGTCACTGCAGTTTGGTGCTCTGAGTACTTTTTTTTTGCCACTGACATTTTTACTTTATGCTTTATTGGAGACAACAGTGAGTGTCCTTTATTGGCTTCCATATGTGTTTCAGTTGTCAGGTTAGCTTGTCTAGATAAACAGTAAAAACAGCTTAGATTCATTATATGTTTATGTTTCCCCAGTAGCTCTGTGGATCAGTTAAAGTTTCATAGTTCAGGTAAGGTTAAAAAAGAGGTACAACCCGCTCAACCACACATCCTGAAAGCTCTGCGTTTGTGCTCTGTCCTCTGCAGCCGGTTCAAACAGTGCAAACAGCACGTCACGCTCTGACTGTGAAAGCTCCTTTCAGCAAAAGTTAAAGATGTCTTATTTGTCCACAGAGAGGAATCCATGATGGAGTATCTGAAAATTGCTCAGGACCTCGAGATGTACGGAGTCAATTACTTCAACATCAAAAATAAGAAGGGAACAGAGCTGTGGTTGGGAGTGGATGCTTTGGGTCTCAACATTTATGAACAAAATGACAAGTAAGTGTTTCCACAGAAGGGTTGGTGTTTCGTAAAAGGTACACTGTGCAGTGCTGACCGGGCGTTTTTTGTTCTCTGACAGAATGACGCCAAAAATTGGATTTCCGTGGAGTGAAATAAGAAACATTTCCTTCAACGACAAGAAGTTTGTCATCAAACCAATTGACAAGAAAGCACCTGTATGTTAACTCTTATTTGTATTTAAGAATAATAATAATAATAACATGTAACAACAAGACATTTTAAATGTCTCGAATGTTTCCATTGCAGGACTTTGTATTCTATGCTCCAAGGCTGCGTATCAACAAGCGTATTCTGGCTCTGTGCATGGGTAACCATGAGCTCTACATGCGCCGCCGCAAGCCCGACACCATTGAAGTGCAACAGATGAAGGCGCAGGCTCGGGAGGAGAAGAATCTCAAGAAGATGGAGAGGTAGGAGCCAAATGAAACCAAACAAAAAACCTACAAATATTTTACACATTGATTCAGTAGCACTGTGTGAATTCTGTTCCAAAGATGTAATAATAAATGCAGTCTGTTATAGGATATTGTAGCAGTTATAGAAACATTATTAGCTTTATTTTCAAATACTCTATAAAATAAGGTAATTATCTGCTCTGCTTTTGAAACATTACTGTGTGATGCATTACGCCATCATCCTCTAATTATTTTGTTTTCATTAGAGCTGTGCTGGAAAATGAAAAGAAGAAAAGAGAACTTGCAGAGAAGGAAAAGGAAAAGATCGAAAAGGAGAAGGAGGAATTGATGGAGAGGTTAAAGCGGATCGAGGAGCAGACGAGAAAAGCTCAGCTAGGTGGGGAACCTGTCAGAGTTCAAGAAAAGCTGCATGTAATGAATGATGACAGTGTTTTCCTCACATGATGCTTACCTTTAATGCTTGTGTGTGTGTGCCCACAGAGCTGGAGGAGCAAACGCAGAGGGCTCTGGAGTTGGAGCAGGAAAGGAAGCGTGCTCAGGAGGAGGCTGAACGCCTGGAGAGTGATCTTAAGAGTGCTGAGGATGCCAAGATGACGCTGCTGCAGCAGTCAGAGAACCAGATGAAGAACCAGGAACACCTGGTTAGTGTGTTAGTCAGTGTGACAGTGGACACTGACACTTAAAACCTGCAATAATGTGTGTACTGATGCTTCAAATATGATGTTCTTTTAGGCCACAGAGCTGGCTGAGCTGACTTCCAAGATTTCCCTGCTGGAGGATGCCAAGAAGAAAAAGGAAGACGAAGCATTAGAGTGGCAGCAGAAGGTGTGGTTTGACTTTTCTGTATTTTGCTATATTTCAAAGCTGATAACATAAAAATATGGCCCCTCCAATAGTGGAACAGGCAGGAAAATGCTGTCTACATAGAAAACATGTTAACAGGTACTTGCATACACAGTTGCAGAACTCAGTTTGTTCTTCCTGGTTTTCTAGTTAAAAAAGAAAAAAAAAGAAAAGGAAACTTGTGCTTTACTACCATCTTGTGGTGAGAACTGGGACAGACAGGTTATGCTTAACGTTGTATCTTTTGTGGTTCCGTAACTAGGACATCTCTCACTCATTTCTGTGAAGACAGAAAAATATTATTTTAGTAATTTTGGAAATATAATTGGAAAAGCAAAAAAAATAAATGGATGGACAGATACTGGAAGAAACAAAAAAAGATTAAACTCTTAGACTTAAAAGCCTTTGTGTTGATTGATAATCGAGGTCAGTGTAACTATGGCAGGAAGAAGTTAATCAGAGTTCTGCTGGTCACATCGCCCCTCCTCTGTGACATAGTCAGGACAGGCATTCCTGGGGTCTTTCTGTTGTGTGGGTTTGGGGGGAGGGTTAAACTCTCCCAGCCTGCCTCTTGTCTTTTTTTGGTAAAAATAAATCCTGTGTGCCAGCCCTTTCTTTTTCTTTTTCTTTTTTTTAGCCCATGTGACTCATGCTGTTTGTGGTGATGATGGCTGTCTTTGTGTGAGGGAAATCCTGTTCACCTTTTTTAAACCATTGTGATTTTCTGGCTTGGACAAACCTGTTGTGCTAATTGGTGCTGCATTTTTGGAGAACTGGTAGTTGAAATTCCAGTCTTACTCATAACTGGTTTTTGACTCACAGCACCTCAGGCAAGAAGCACTTGGTTTTATATTGGATTTCCTGAATGGATTTCCTAATAAAAATATTCAAGATATAGCTTGAGTGGAGAGAAACCAAAACAGGAAACCAAGAGCCTGGCTTTGGGTCATGTAGCATAGGTCTGCCTGTGCACTTCTCCTTTACTACATGCTGTAGGAAAAATGGTAATACAGAAAAGCTAAAGCTAAAGAAAAAAAACACCTACTTTTGTCATTTTTATTAGACATTAAATAAGGGTAATTTCTAAAACACCTCACCTTTATTTCTATATTTGCTCAGGCTACGACAGTGCAGGAGGACCTGGAAAAGACCAAAGAAGAGCTTAAAAACAAAGTGATGGTACCTCAGGAGCCCCTAAACGCAGAGAACGAGCATGATGAGAATGATGAGAGCAGCGCCGAAGCCAGCGCCGAGTTGACAGCTGCTGCCGCGTACAAGGACCGCAGCGAGGAGGAGAGAATGACTGAAGCTGAGAAGAACGAACGCTTACAGAAACATCTACTCGTAAGTCCTTGGAATTTTTGTTTTATAAACATTAAAACAAATAGCAAAGTGACAATAAAGTAAACGTTGCTCAAATAGAGTTGGTAGGCTGCCACTGTTTTTTGTCTCGCTTCACTCTGGGACTATAAGAGAAATATGACACACAAATAATTATATTTTCCTGTTAATGTAGAACATTTGGAAGCCAAGCTAGCATTTATGCTAACTGTTTAATGCTTCGTCTTTGTTGAAACGGGAGCTTTACTGGCCTCTTGAACTTCCTCCCAAAGTGCTGTTCGGTGTTGTGAATGCCAAATACTTCAGCTGCTAGTGCGGGGAGGGGCTGCGTGCCTGCCTGTCTGCATTTGTGAAGCATTATAGGGAAAGCAGTGCTGTGTGAAGTTGTGTGTCAGATTGAGAAGGCGAAGCCAACACTGTTGGTACTGATACTGTTGCAAATGAGTATTTAATCCAGTATTTTTTAGTATTGATTAGTATCTAAGTGTTGTTTTGGTTGTTTCTTTGACTACTGTTGACACAATTTTAAGTAGTTTGAGTCAACTAAAAATAAAGAATGTGCACAATTAAGTCATGCTATTAAAGCAGTCAGATGACTGTATGTAGTTATGTGTATGTTTCATACAGCTTCATTATTACAGTCAGATGTAAAGATTTCGTACAATTTACCCTTGAATGAAATCGTGATTCATACCTTATTCAAATAGATTCAAACCAGTTTGTCCTGCACAGCAGTCTTCCCAGAGTGGACTGCTGTTTTTGAATGTTCAGCCAAAGTCCTCTTCTGACCACTCGCAACAGTGGTTCTGCGTTTTATCGTGGAGTTGTAAACTTGTGAATAAACATCAGCTTCTGTAGAACCCAGAAAACAAGTAGAAAGGAAGGAAGTCCAGTGTCTGAGCCTGAAGGTATCAGATCAGCAGGGAAACTAGGAGCATGCTTTTCATTATTTTTAACTTTGATGGGGTTGAGCACTGGAAATTTGGTCACTCAGAGTCTGACAGATGCTGAGTTCTACCATAACTATCTGAGATGTCTGTGGGAGCGTGTTTAGCACAAATGCACTCATGGCTGCACTCTGTTGTGCGGTGGCTGTCTGTTATAGTCTGATGGTGCCACGAGGCTAAAACAGAGGGATCAAAACATGCTAACAGAGGCGGCCTGCAGAAGGAAATGGGAGGATATAAATCAAATATAATTCTTTTTGATATTTTATTGGCAAAGTGAAGGAACATTATGATTACATCTCATAAGAACACACAGTCAGCTAGGGATTCTTGTTTTAAAGTAGAGTAATGAAGTTGATCCAGGTAAAAGTAATCATGTCATTTAAGTCTGATTCCCTTTGAAAACAGTTTTTACTGATAAAAAGCAGAAATAAGTGAGTAGAATGTCAATTTTGAGCCAATTAAGTGACTCACTGGTTGGTGCAAGAACATGGATAAAATGCCATGACATTACACAACGAGTTGCACATGTTAACTGTAACTTTATAATACTTGTAACCTTCTTTCCAGGCTCTAAGCTCAGAGCTGGCCAACGCCCGGGATGAGACCAAGAAAACGGCGAATGACATAATTCATGCAGACAACATGCGAGCAGGACGTGACAAGTACAAGACCCTCAGGCAGATCCGGTCAGGAAACACCAAACAGCGTATCGATGAGTTTGAATGCATGTGATGTCTGCAGTCACCAATGCAAAAGCCCACAGAGCTGGGCCTTTCTGCCTGGACTGCAGTCCTGCCTCACTCTAGCTGTTTTCTCTGTACCCAAATAAAGTCAGATCCACCAAATGACGTGGCTGCAAAGCACAGCATGTTGTACAAATGTGGATCTGGAAGATTCTGTTTGTTACCATTTCTTACTTTGAATTTTAGACAAGTCACTGGTTGAAAAGGGACATACTGTATTTTATTAGTACATTCCTCACTAGGGGTATGTGTAGCATATTAGTAACGGGCTCACGCCTCATTTCATGACACATCGAGCAAGCGACTTTTAGTTTGTTTTATCTCTTTCACATTTTTATATCATCATTTCTAAATAAAAGCTGTAGAAATCCATCTAATTTTGTGCCATTCACAAATCCAAATTGTGCCATAAGCCATTTGCACACGATTCTTTACAGCAAGCTGGATTATTATTATTTTTTTTAGAAATAATGCTTTTCTGCAGTTTAAAATTAACTGCACTGCAATCTACACGAGCAAATGCAGATAATATGAATAAAGTGTCTGTATGGAACAAAAAACAGCAGCAGTATTATTAATATTTGTATTATTATTTGGAAAATTTGCAGTTTATTTACTTTCTAATTTTACTGTGCTCAGAATCGTCCAGTGGTTAAAAAGATCACAGTATTTACAGCCTACTGGCAATTTGATATGAAGGATCTAAGGATTTTTTTTGCATTTTCAGTTCTACACTTTCAGCTGTGTGGCTGAAGTGTAGAACTTGCCGTTGAAGCTTAAGCAAACAAATGTCTAACTGTGCCTAGAGACGGAATAAACTTGGTATGTCATTTGCAAATCTCATATGTTGTAACAATCCAGTTGTTTAAAGAATCCAAATTTAGTTTAACGTGTACGCCGCAACTTGTTTTTTCCTCATGCTCGGACATCAAAAGAGAAGGTAGCACTGATATGCACATCTACATATGCTGACCTACATACGCTGAAGAAAGAAGCAAGGCTGAAATTTGACCTGCAAATTAAGTCTGATTGAAATCTGTAGAAATTATCAGTTGCATTTAACCATTAAAATATTTTTTTAACCATCATCATCAAGTCTTTGCTCTCTGCTTTTAATTTTTACTTATCATTGAGGATGTTTTTTGGTTATTATAGTGATTATTGTTTTGCCCAGTACAGCAACGGTAATTGTAACTTGTGAAGTTGGCTTCTGTTGTAAAACACATAGTCATCTGTAAAGGTGAAAGCTGTAGTTTAATCGTAAAACAAGATGGTAATGCGTAAAATAAAACAATTTCGTCAGACATGCACTGGAAAAATCAGTTTACCTTTTTACAAGTGAGTCAAATTATACTGTCCCACATGGGCACATTCTCCGAAGCATGCATTTTTTGATATACTGTATGTATTTAATGACATTTGTGTGTTTTTGTATTTGGGATTTTTCAAATGTGATACAATTATGTAAGGTCTAAGAGAGACACACCTTAGGATATTTTTGTAATGTAGAAAACTAGGAGTACTCGTCAACGATACCTGTTTTAAAAGAAACAGCATTTTTTTTAAAGATAGTATTTCGTAAGTGGAAGAACCAGATGGTACAGGACATTCTTTTAAGGGCGTGTTAGACCATTGAACCTTTTTAGAAATTAGTATTTGATTTCTTTACGTTTCAAATTCAGCCCAAATTTATTGTAGAGATAAATATTTCTGATTATTTTATTTTGATGTCTTTTATTGAAAGAAACAAGACACATTTTGATCAGCAGTGTAGTTTTACTTGTTTTATGTGCCACGAAAACAGATCAAAGGATTGCTGCTACAGATTCCTTTACATGCCTTGAATAGTAACTTTTTTGATCCTTGCAGTTTGTGTTTTACCCCAAAGTTTGTGTGTTGGCAGCCTAATTTGAAATTTAGTCGTCATAGGTGATAACTCAATAAAAGATGCTTGTCTTGTCTCAAAAAGGAAAATAATGTTGACTTATAAAACCATTGACAGACAGTGCCTTGCCCAGTTTATTCATGAGATCTTGCTGCTTAAAGTCTTCCTTTCACCAATAAATGAAATTTAGAATAAAGGTTTCTGTCTTCTTGTGTTGTCATTTTTCCTTTTGAATTATTAGCGCGTCTTTAAACTGAATGCAATTCATAATAAAAAAAGTACAAAGGAGTAAAACAAAAAGACAGTAAATCTCAAGTGTGTCCACAAGGTGGCTTACAAACTGTGAGCTTCAGCCACGTCACCGTTCTGCACCAAGGGTGACATGGCAACGGTTTGAAAAACATTCATTTTGTTCACACAAATTTTGGTCACACATTTGATTTCTGGGTTATTATAAAGATCACACAAATCTGCATAATATGTTTAAATAATTAACGAATTGTGTCTTTAAACCAGAAGATTCTGGAGGTTATTATTTAATTTTTCACAGATTGAAATGTTTCCAAGAGTTGATTTTTACTGCTTAAAAAAAAAAAAAAGACTCAAATGCCATGTGTCACAAATTCCACTTGGAGCATTCAGGCAAGCAAATAAACACCAATTTGCACTTTCAACCTTTGAATGTGTGTGCAGAGTGCAGGAGGCACCTGTCTCCTCGATTAAATGTCTCCTTTTTAAATGTTCGATTAAAAATAAAACATTTAAAAAAGAGCACATTTCCTGAGATGTGAGATCCTGCTGCTCGAGTGCAGCATTTAACATTCTGTTTCAAATTTGATAATCATTTGATAACCATGTGGCAACTCAATATGTTTTTAATATATACAAGAAATCCAAATTCTACCGGTATAGTACTCTACACCAATGATGATTTTTGGTAGATCACTAAATATTTCACAAAATAAATGAAGGTAACCTAATTTTCTGTTATTTTTGCAATAGGAAATTGAACAACTCTAAACACCAAAGGGAGGTGCTGTTTTTTTAATCTCCAACTTCCCCTATATGTGGTATTAGTGGCCTACAGTGGGTGTTGAAATGGTTCACACACTGAACTGCCACTTAGAGATAAGATGCAATGACTCTTCCTGTATGAACAAAGCTCCTAGAATGTACTTTAGTGTTTTGCAGAAAATGACTCATGAGAAGCTGTTAGCTCTTCTTCTTTTCTCAGCATCATTCTTCTTCTTTGCTTCTGTCAGAAGGAAACTTAACAACAACACAACACCCTCTAAGCTACGGCGTACTCCAAAGCCCATTAAAGTAGTTTGCTTGTTGAATAATGACTGAAATTTTCTAATCGTTTCGTGGCACTGGTGACTCATGAAAAAAAATGCAGAAGAACTGCCACCTGTGCACAGCTTGAGAGGGAAAATAGAAAGTATTTAAAAGGACCGAGGCTACTTATAAAACCATTTTATATGATGATTTCAGGTTACAAGAATCTCTCGATTTTTTTTTTTACACAGGATAAAACTGTGCTCTACAACCACATTGTAGAGCACAGTTTGTGGTGTTGTTCTTTGCAACTATAGCATCATTATAGATTTTTCTGAGCATTACTCTGCAGCTTTTATTTGATGCAGGAGGTTTTGAAACAGCATTAGAAAAGAAGCCGTGCTCTAGTTTTGTACTCTGAGAGCTTCAGGCATTAAACTGTAAGCGACGCTTCATACTTTGAAATACAGGCCTAACAGGAAATTTCACTTCACTTACATACTCATGTCATGTGTGGATCTGCACACAGTGTACTGTATGTCTACTGCATGAATGATATCAACTTGCTGGCCACTTTCATAGGTATGCATGTTTGACTGCTTGTCAAATGTCTGATCAGCCAATCACATGGTGCCAACACATTGCATTGATGCTCAACTGGTGAAATTCAAAGTGAGCATCAGAATGGGAAAGAAAGATGATTTATCAAATTAAGTGATGGGTGACTGCAACCAAGTGAGCCATGACATTCAAATGGAATTAATTGATCCTTACTGTGCATTTTGAGATACTCAAAAGTAATTTGACAAATTAATCATTTTAAATATAATGATTGTTTTCAGAAGATTAATAAAAAAATTGTGGATGCCGCATGTGCTCCCTTGGGTTGCTCTGGCAGGCTTTTATTGCAGCCACCTTCAGTTGCTGCTTGTTTGTGGGTCTTTCTCATGCTCAGCTTTGGCCTTTTGTTCTCAAGTGTAACCAGTAGTTTGCGCCTTGTTGTAAACCCTCTGTATGTCCACTGATGAAGGCGTCTCCTGATTGTAAACCTTTGACAAGACTTGGCTACGTGTTGTGAGATGGGTTTTCCTAACTGAGAAAAAAGTTCAGCAAACATCCACTTTAGTGAACAGCACATTCATTAATTGTAAGAATGAACCAGATTTGGCCTTTTTTTTTTTTTTTAGGTTTATTTTTATTTTTACCATAACAATGACCTACTTCACTTACATCAACATATATTTAGGGACTCGTATTGAGAGTTACAGTGAAGAGCTACCAAATGTACGACACCACTTTGAATCAACCTGATCATTCATCTGCTTAATTTGTGATGCATAGAGGCAAAATTGTCTGAAAAAGTATGAACCTAAGTGCACTGAAGAGCAAAAAAGCCTACAAAATTAGTGAGAGAAGCCATAAACATGACAAAGAGCCAAAAAGGTTTCTCTGGCCTGCTCAGATCCCAGTGTGATTGAGCATCCATGTGCTCAAGTGCTTTTAGGACCCAAAAGATCTACTGCAATTGTCCAAGTGCCAAACACCACAAGATGTGCTATACCAGACCTTGTCATTTATCTTTGCATATAGGGGATTAGTTTAATTTAAAGATTAAAACATTCACGTTTAGGCCTTTTCCCCCTTGAGCTGTGCCTCATCCAAACGATGCAAATTTAAATCAACCAAACTGTTTCTTTACTCTTTCCTTGTGACCTTGATGTTGACTCTCCTGCAGGTTATGCCGCTACAGTGAACTGAGATGAGCCTCCATGAAAACAGCAGTTCATTCTGCAGTGCCCACTGAACAGTCGGTATTCAGTATGTTCAGTGTTCACTCAGTGTATTACGGAAGTTAACCATACAGTATAGTTGTATCTATATAGGGAAGTCTAGCAACTGATTCATGGTCATTGGTCAAGAGTAACATGAGGAAGTTACACAGCACAAGTGCGTGGCACATTCTAGTCGTTGTGAAAATTTGGCGGTAATGTGAAACAGTATGGCAATAAAAAGTTTTAGCTGTCTGGCTGCATTAGTACTGGTGGAAACAGACAAATGAATAAGCCCTTAATCAACTGTGTGGCTTTAACACTTTTCCTGGAAGGGGAAGATGAGGGCCAGTGCAGAGCAATCGTGCAAGAGATGATGTTTTTGATTAAAGTGATGATAGAGAAGTGTGATAGAAAATAAAGTAAAATAAATGATGATGCCCTCGTGGTCTCATTGTGCAACTCTTTTCTGAAATAAAACCATGAAATAGTACCTACACTTTGCACAAACTGGTGTGAAAGTGTTATTAATTAGGTCTCACATGAGAGGTCGCTACTTCCTAGATTTATAATGCTCTGAGCCTCTGTGCATGCTGATCTAGGCGCTTTACTGATGCAGGCAGCGAGAAACCATAAGTGCGACAAAAGCTGAGCAAAACTGTTGAATATGGCTCAGGAAACCATAAGCTGTGAGCCATTTAAGCCTTCAACAGCATTTCACAACATGACATGTTGACACTTTATTTCCCCACATTTCCTGAGAGCTAGCTTTGCAGTTATCTTCCTTGTTTTGACTTCCTCTTTGACGTGCTGAAGTGCTTTGGTCAAACGAGCTGTCTTGTGCACAGTGCCATCATTGTGAAGGAGAGGAAAGAAGAGTGCTGCTCTTGGACTCGTCTGCAACAGGTAACACACACATTTGCACGGAGTTTCTGAAACAATACCAAGAAAATGTCTTTATGTAATCAGATTAATACACACTTGGTGTGCTTTGTTAGGTTTTTGATCATGTTTTTTAAAGTGGTCCTGATGCCTTGTTCATTGAATCTACAGAGCCAGAGTCTTTGGTACTGCACGAGATCAGGCCCCCCACTTAGTGTATTTGACAAGCTGAGTTGGACACTCTGTATCAGTGAGTGTCAGTTTGTCAAATACCCCAAGTGAGGTGTCACTTGTCTACAAGTTAAGGTCACTCCATAAGCTGATGTGCCAACTCCACGGGGTGCTCTGCTAATCCAATAGAAGCTGAGAACTCCAAGGTAACGGGCATAAAACACATTGCCTGTAAAGGATTAGAGCTGTTAAAGTGTTAAATTAATAATAATGAGAGTAAAATGTTTAGGTACTGCATCATCTTTGCTGCTCTAGTAATTCATATGCAAGCTAATGGTTTACTTAAAAGTGGTTTAGTAATCAGAAATCTTACTTTTATCAAATAGGCTCTGTTTCCATCTTCTTTGCATCATGAAGGCTTCATAACAATGTTCCAGTAACACACAGCCAATTTTTCTGTTTTAACTCGGTTCAGCTATCATTACACAAAAGTATATATGTGATCAGTTTCTCTCAGTTTCGTAAACTATTTTGTTTAGTGTCAGAGAAGCTGCCCTCTCTCTGTCCGCATGTGGGGCCACATGTCTTTTCAGTTTCACATGTGACATACAGGAGGGAAGAGAATGGTGTTCTCTGAATTTGTGTTATGATTACATAATCTGCTCAAATGCATAAGAAATATATAATAAAGGCAAATGATGTGTGTGTGTGTGGTTTTTCTTAGTAGTCAGAATCTGTGATCTTTAAAGTGACATAATTATGTAGCCTGTACTAGTGCTGAAGTGGAAGCTCATCCTCCAACTGACTACTAAATGAAGACACTTATCAGACTAGCTTGTATTTCCTGTTCCTGTAGCAACATGGTGTAGCCTATAGGTATAAGAAAACATGTGGATGCCTGTTTCAAATACCAATGAATAGCTGTTTCCACCCTCTGTTTCGAAAGAACAATGAAAAAGGCACCAAATAAGGCTTTTGTCTCATAAATGTTCTTAAAAGGCCTATATTACTCAATTTCATAGGTCATGCGCACAACCCTTTTAGTACTATCACTGTATTTCATCTATTTTAAATGACACTGCATGAAGGGCTAGTTACACATGGTGCAAGTCACATGAACTCTGCCTTGCCTGCAGAAATGAAAGCTATTTGCACTGCAGATGTGGCTTGTATCAGCAATAAATGGTCATACACACTTTAATTTATTGAGTGTAGATGATGCAGCATTGTCTTTAAAGAAGACAGTGTTATGCCGGCAGATGGTCCCGATCTAGTTGTTAATGGCGCTTCCATGTGTGGTCAAATCAGCTGGCTAGATCCTGCGTCTTTGAATTGCAGTCATTAAAAAGTGTTTTACATTGTGACCAACTGAAGTAGCTCAGATTACTTTCCTTTTTTCTGAGGTTTGTCCAAATGTCAAGTTGTACTGAGCAGACTGCTGGAAATATTCTTAAATGAACATTTGTCTGGACTGGTACATCAACACATGTTTCAGAGCTACCCGAACAGCTCCGAGTCACTAATACGATCCTTTATATTCATACAAAAGGATCAGTTCCTCATTAAATACGAGCCCATGTCATCAAAAACTGCTGTGCGCCGAGGCTGTTGGTAAAGCAATCTGCTATCTTAAGCTGAGTTCACTATATGGCAGAAATAGACCTCCGATAAGGCTGTCATATCATAAATTTCATAATTTGTGATGCAGACACAGTCTAACCGTCTCCTCTGTGAGAGACAGCCGGTTATATACAGCCGTGCATTTTTTACTAGATGTTACAACACACAGTTCAAAAATGTTTCTATATCCAGTTGATTCACCTCACACTTCATCCCATGAAAAAAAAAAATCAGGTGATATCAAAAAGAATTCATTCCAAGTTTGCCTTTACATGGTACAAATGATATATAATTTAAACTACATTTGTTTCTTTACATTTTTCTTTAGTTTATCTGTATTTCCTGTGTTTTTGCTTGGTTATGTCTTGCTGCTGTAATGACGCTTGTCCAGTAAGTGGTGCTGAAGCTGTATTCTTTAATTTGGACAGGATTAAAAAAGTACTACTGACTACTGGCCTGCCTATCTATTGCTCTCTCTCTCATATGTGTGTGTATGTGTGTGTATTGTTATGTATTGTGCATTTTCTAAAGCATAATATCTTTATTTAGCCCATTCTGCATCTGCAGTTCATGATACTGGTGTGTATGTATTGCTCAACAGATGAAAGCCCATCAAGAGAAATAAAAAGACAGAAAGAAGATCTCTGTAAAAGCATCTTTAACTGGTACCAAAGCATGAAAAATACAAAAGTGAAAACGATGAATGAAGAGGAGATAAAACTGTATTCCGTAATAATTGCATTTATTTCTGTAATTGCCATTTCAAAATGCCTAACATTCCCCCTATTTACATTGTACTTGCACGTGTCTTTGTTTTACAGAGTGTGAATTTCTCTTTAAAGAGCATCAGAGTTTGATATGACCAAACACCTGTGCTACCTACAAATTCAGCTACATGAAAGTTAATATTTGATAAAATTAATTAAATATTATTTCCCGTCAGGCTTGTTTTCTTTTATATTTCTATTTATTTAATGTTACATTTACTTCATTCCTGGTTCATTTTCCTGCCAGTGGTGAATATATGTGCCACCTGTCACTAATCATCCAGTGAGTTGTCTGTGTTCTGTCACCCTTTGTTCTTTGCCTCATTGTCTTTGAACTTGGAGTAAAAAGCTTTCCAGCATTTCTTTCAAACACCAAGTCTAAATAATTCAAGTTCCAAGTTTTGCAAGTCCCTCATCCGTCCCCCCCCCTACAGTACATTTCCTTTGCTTGTTTTTGGCTTCTTCCCTTTGACTGTTCCATCTTGGATTGCCTTTCCACACTCACTGTTTTCTTGTGTACTGTTGGCAGTCTCAGTAAAGACCTTTGGATTTTGGATTTTATCCTGCCTCTAGTGTGCTCTGCGTGGGTGCTGTCCTCTTTACCAAACTACATATTAGAGATCTTCTTTTGTAGTGCTGTTGCTAAATGCCATGAAGCAAGTTTTATGTTTGCTTCATGCAACACCTCCCTTGACTCATAACAACCTAAGCATGATTAGTAAATAGAGTTTTTTTTTACTTTTATCTTTGCTAGCCTTTTTCAAATATCCTTTTATAGTAATCAGAATAAGAATCAGCATACCTTATTAATCCCTAAGGAAATTATGTTACCCCCCCCCCCCAAG
>VUQG01018697.1:8881-20469 GCA_015106755.1 Etia nguti
GCTAAAACATGTTTATTATTCATTCAGTGAAGTTACTCACACTGAGTAGAGTAGCCAGAATTCTTTCTCAAGTAAGAGTAGCGATACTTCATAACAATATTACTCAAGTAAAAGTAAAAAGTACCCTGTAGTAAAATTACTCCTAAAAGTAATTTTTTTCCAAAAAGTTACTCAAGTAAATGTAACTGAGTAAATGTAATTAGTTACTACCCACCTCTGTTTATAGATCACTCCTCCACTTAAACCAGATCCCCAAAAATGCCTTCTTTCGTTCTGTTTAAGTAACACTAAGAACTGTAGTTCCTTAAAACTACAGTGTACATCTGTTTTAGAAAAATATTGCTGTCTTAAAATAAGAAAAAACAATTAAATTACATCTGTTTTGAAAGATTGAGGTTAACTCCCTCAGACGATGGCAGGCTAACACTTTGTTTCATTCAATTGTTTTATACAAAAAGAAAAAAGTTGACAAAAAAAAGATACCATCTTTATCCTTTAATCCCTCCTATACACATCTGATAGGCTTCTTTCTTTTCCTTAACTATGCAAACAATTAACAGTGTGCACACGTGTAAAATGCTGCATAAATACAAGATGTGGGCAGCAAATTAGTAATCTGTAACCAGGCAACTCCATATGAGCCTCGCCGCAAAGAAAAAAATAGAGAACTCCTCATCTAAAGAGATCTTCAGCGACTGAAACAACAACTTGGATACCAGACTCTTTAAACAGAAGCCTATACCGTTATCCCTGTACATCAAGTTGAGAGCATCCATCTCTTTGCAAACCATTTGCCAACATCATGATTAAAATACTAGGATATAGCAAAACAAAGAAACATTTCTATGAAAGGGACTTAATCTTTTCCACCTGCCTACTCTGAATTAAACTGAAGAAATCTTTTACTGAAGTCAATTTAAAGCAAGCAAGAAAAAGACTTTTTAGCTGAAGGACGTATTTCTGTCCATAATTCATTCAGGGATATTTTGGGTAACAGGCATGTTACGTATATTACACACCTTATGATTAATTAACCACACACTAACTGCCTGCCCTTGGGTGATATATGCAATTACACTACAGCTTACACTGACAGGTTTTTAAATCCGCTGATATTTTGTCCTACCACGTATATAGACTCCAGCTCCGAATGCTCTGCGTCTCTTGGTAGATCATGCTCTATATTCTCTCCCTGACTGTGAAGGTTAATGATACGGGGGATGGGGTCGCTGGTGCACCTTTCTCGACTCACTCTTCCCGCTTCCTCTGCCTTTTCACGTCTCTGCTTCCTTCCTTCACCCTTGCTCACCCATATTCTCCCTCACGCCCCAATTTCCCTTCTCTCTCACCACAACATCACACTTCCATTGTTCACTCAGCTGCGTTCAACACCACCATCCCCACAACTTGATTATTTGTCCTCTTCCTCTTGGCCATTACTTTGCTATAACAAACTGTTTTCACAGGTGTGCTGTGGCTGTGCATAGTTGCAGAGTGCCTCTACATTCTCCTGCTGGCCACCGGAGGCATCCTTATGTCCATAGAAGTGTGTCACATCGGCAACGTCATCGACGGGCTCAAGCTCAATGCCTTTGCCGCCATATTCACTGTGCTGTCAGGTGAGAAGCATTAATATAATTACCATCTTTGCCATCAAGTTAGTGAAAAGCATCAAATCAAATTGTTCTTTCAACAACAATTTGATTTGATGCTGTTTTTGTTAATGTTTGTTTTGTGCTCTCCAGTGAAAAGATTAGAGATACTGTGATCGTTATCAGTATCTTTTTCTACTTTAGATGAGAAGAGCTTTTATTTGGACATATTACTAACTATACTATTTATAACTATATGTTGCTCCCATTGGTGAGTCTTATGGCCTCCCAAAAGTCAACTGGAAAACCTTGAAACTAGGTTAACTAGCTTCCAAAGTAAGAACTCATTGCTGTCCTCTTGTGTTAAAGGGAGGATTTTCAGTGTACCCTATGATATGTGGGGAGCAGATAATTTGGTTACAAACGTGGACATGTTTGTCACCAAAATCTGCTCAGACAGAGTTAGTAAATGAAAGAACTGAAATCTAAATCAGAAAGATGCTGCTTCCAGGAGTCTTTGTCTTCCATTTGTCACATATAAACTGATATGTTGCTTCCATTACTATTACTCATGTCCAGTTCATAACTGATAGTGTTCTACTGTTTGAGTTTCATATCCAGTTATGCTTTTATTGCAACTATTTTGGATAATTGTCACACTTAAAAAAGAAGCTATTGCCAATCCAGTGCTTTCCAGATGATATTGCAGGATGGACCAAAATCTTACAGTACTTTTCTGCATTCATTCAACTCATTCATGTTTAATTCAATCATTTTGACAAGTTCTCCAGCACCACTGGCTGAAACACAGCCACAGGCTCCACCGTGTTTTACAACGGACAACAGCCACCATTGTACCTCTCACCTGATCTCTTTCACACATATTGAGGATATACATTTGCAGTTCTTCCCATTTCACCCACGGAGAACTTGTTCATAAACTCCCAAAAGAGTGTTTGGTGGACTCTGCCATGTTAATATGCCCTGAGGGGAAAAAAGAGGTGTTTTAGAATTTACCCCTTTTCAGGTAAACAGTAGTAAAACAGATCAAGGACATTGCAGGAAATCTGGAGCTTTAGATCAAAACCAAAGCAGAAAATTTAGATTTTTTATACTTGGCTCTCCATTAAGTGGTTGTGATGTCATCTCTGTACACGGGATGATGAAAGAATTTGAGATTATGGAGGAGCTGTCAGCCATGCACTCAATGTAAGGGACAAGGGCAGGGCATGATTAGTTCATGGAGGTAACTGCATGCTTGGATAGGCTGGGGCTCAAATGGGACAGACTGGCAGGTGTTAGAACTGATGGCTGTCCTTTTTTTCTGTACTTCAGACTTTCCAAAAACCTGTGAATTGTGTTGGATCGTGATCTCATTGGTGTTCTGGTTTGAATATTGCTAAGAGGCTTGACAGCCAGGTTTGTTAGTAAATGCACTGATAACTTGCACTATAAAGAAGAACATATGAATTTGAATTTGAGCAATTTTTCAGTCAGTTGTAGTTTTTGTCGTGGTTTAAGCCTTGCTCTCCTTTTTACGACTCCCTACAATATTAAGTTTATATTTATTTAAGCAGGAGGAAGTTAGCCTACCTTGCAAGTTTTTGCAAAGTCTAATCTTTTAAACTGAATATTTATGGACTGCTGTAGTGCAGAAATGTGGAAAACTACCAAGGACCACACTTTGTTTTTTGTGGACAAGGACCTTCCTCTTATTTTTGCATGAGATTACATTGGATAGCATGAGAACCGGAGACACCAAAGTGAAACTTTTTTAACCTCCCTTTTTAGCATTAATGGCAAGGTTACTATAAAATTTTATTAGGTCCTGTTGAGTCATTGGCAGCTCCTGTAAAATGTATTTGTTCAGCATTATATAACGCACAAAAAGACAGCATCCTGTAACTTGACCTGATTTTGGTAACATAACGATGCACCAAATGAATAGTGACAGTATTGTCACTGAAATTGCATTGATGTTACACTCCTTGTCCATAAAGTCACCGCATTCTTTGTCAATATAAAACTGAAAAGTCATGCCGTGTTGAGGACCCCGAAATAAAAATTAACATTCACTGCAGGAACATTTATCCAAGCTTTAAATACACTTTTGCCAAGTACTGTAGGAAAACTATAACAAACATTTAAGATATATACTGATTTTATTCAGTTTCTGTTCAACTTTAAAACTACTGAGTCCTTAGTTCTGCTTCCATGTTGGCATTTATCCAATCATATATTCAGGCCAGTTGTAGCCTCTCAGCCCCTGAAAAGATTTCCAGCCGGTTTGCAGTCTGCCTCCCTCTCTCGGTGGAGGAATTAACAATGACCTTCTCTCTAATCCACTCTGTGAAAATGATCCCGACCACCACACTCTGGGCAGTGATTCAGCAGTGAAAGATACTCGACTCCACGACAGTGACTCACAGCTTTTTGCTGCCTTGACAGGTCAAATTCAGAAAATGTGTTTTTAAAAAAACAGAAAAGGCTACAGGCTGAAGAATTGTACAACCTGTACAACCTAGGTCCACACTTTGACCAATTTATTTAATGTTTAAAGGTTGTAACATACTGTGTGTACTGTATCTATTCTTTAACAACAGGCAGTTCTAGTTAGACTGCATTTTGACTATAGAAAAGCCTCTTGTAGGCCTGGAGTAAAACTGATGCTATACTTGATCCACAGCTCACCCAAAATATGTTAGCATTTTGTGAAACACACTTACCAGCTTTTGTTATGTCAGTGACATGAGAGAATCAGTACTCTTCTCATCTCTGGCTAGAGAGACATATTGTTTAGCATTGCTTAATTTAAAGACTTGAGGCAGTGGTGAACAGCTACTCTGGCTTTATTGAAATATGCCTAAAACATCGTCACAAACGGCACGATTTAGCATGTGCTGGATTTGTTTAATCCATTCATAAACTGAAATACAGTAATGTGCAAAATTCTTGAGCAAAATGTCTTGAGGAAAATGGGAAATACATGCAGAGACTGAAACATGCAATCATACAGCATATATACATACACATATATATATATATATACATATATAGGTGCGGTGACTCCCAAGCTAGACGAGTGGCTCCAGCAGATCCCAGGAACAACATCCGAGATCTCTTCCCAGAAGAGCGCAGGCCTAGGAGCAGCTAAGATACTGTGCAGGACCCTCAAGCTGCCAGGGTCCAGGATCCCAGCTTGAAGGATATTCTATATATATATATATATATATATATATATATATATATATATATATATATATATATATATATAGAGAGAGAGAGAGAGAGAGAGAGAGAGAGAGAGAGAGAGAGATATAGATGTATACATGCTGTATGATAACAATATATAACTGCCTTTCTTTCTATTCTTCAACACAGTCTGAACTCTTTTTCAAGCTTTCTTCTAAGTGAAATAGACTTGAAGTAGACTTCAGGAATAGTTCTCCAGGCTTCTTGAAGGACGTTCAAAGCACTTCTTTGGATGTTGGTTGCCTTTTTTTCCCATTCTCTGTCAAGATGATCCCACACTGCTTCAATATATATGTTGAGATTCAGGCACTGGGAAGGCAAATCCATGACTGATAGTGTTCATTTTATGTTTTCTGTTCTGTGTTTCATTGTCATGCTGAAAAAAAAACGATCAGATACTTTGTAAATTGTTTTGCATGGTGGATCAAACTCTGATGGTACTTTTCTGTGTTCATAATTTTATTAGTTTTGTCAAGATCTGACATGACAAAGCCTCGCCTATGTTTCATAGACGGTTGTAGACACTTACTGTTGTACTTCTCTCCTGACCTTCCCAGTACCATACTGACAATGTTTTAGAGCAAAAATGTTGCAAATTACAGCCACTGATATAGGGAGTTCACATTGGAGTTTTCCCAATTTTGTACAAAACCATGAAGCCACATACAATAATGTGCAAGTGTTGAGCTACAGATCATTTCTTTCCAAGAAACCAGGCTTTCTTGTAATTTTTTAAAGTGATCTTGAGCTATAGTTTTCAAGGTTTTCTGAAGGTCTTTCAAAGTTTTCCTTTGGACATTGGCTGCTTTTTCACGCATTTTCGGTCTAGTCTGCTTTTTGTTTTTTAAGCCACATAACATTGACCTATGACTCACTTAAGCAATAAGTTGGTCAGATCCACAATAACATTTTCTCTTTGGTTCAAGCTTGTAACTTTGCAGACATCTGGAAACCTAATTGAATTAATTAGCTAAATTAACTGTAATTTCAATGGTCACTGGAACATAAATACTGCATGTATAGAATCACCAATAAAACCAGAATAAAAAGAGGTTTTAAAATGCTTTTAATGCCCAATACTGACTTTCTTACTGTAGGAAAGAAAATCTGTTCATTTTGATAAAAGGTCATGACAAGGAGAGTCTCTAGCAAGAACAATGTGGATACAGACCAGTGTCCTAAAGCATTACAAAACAAATTGGAAATATTACCTTTGCTCAAATCCAAAGGAACCTTACTTCTTTGATCTAACTCTAAGACAAGACATTGCTTTGATTGATGCTTTTGTTCAGATAGTCTGTTTTAGTGAAATGTATTTTGTAGAAAATTGGTGCAAGAATTAGGTTTTTTTTGGTCTCTGCTTGGATCAAATTTTCTCTCATATTTACTGTCTTCCTCAAAGAATCCAGCTTCATGTCTGTGAAGGAAGGCCCCTGATCATAAGAAAAAGTATTAAAACTTTAAGAGACCAAGAAGATCTAGAGAAATTCATTCAAGAGACATATATGGATATGTGGTGAGCCTGAGGCTACATATTGATTAGTGTGAAGTTAGAGTTGGAATCCCCTAGTCTGACTGTTGCTTTGATTTTAGGCTAAGTACAGGGTAACCCAAGTTCTCTTTTGATCCTGTTGGCATATGAGGCAATGATGGAGCTATAGTCTTACTAGTTAAGTGTTCTCAAAACTTCATATCGTGTATCAGGTCTCTTCTTAATCCTATATGACTTCTCTTTTTTGCAGATGAACACACTGAGAATGACCTATCTACTTTTTTTTTCTTAAACTGGAATTTTTACAAAAAAAAAAGTAAAAAGCAAATTGAAAATTCTCATTCAAATAGATTTTTACAAAAGTGATGTGTGGGTAATGCATCATATTTATCGTCATGTGAAGTCATGACATCAGCCTTCACCCCACCCTGCTTGTAATCACAATGACTTCAAACTTACATTGCCATTACACGCAAATCACCACAAACTGTATATAAACGATGGATGCAAATGTGTTAAACATGCATTATTTCTAATGGCCAGCAGGGAGGGAGATTTTTAAAATCACCAAGATGACAATAGCAATAACACTCTGCTCAAGCCTTTAGAATTTGAGTTCGGTTGACCATCTTTTGCCTGGGATAGGCTAGAGTGAGAAAATGGACCTCCAGATCTATTTTCTGTTTAAAAAACTGGTGAAAGTTCAAAACGTATTAGCAAGGATGTTATAAGATGGAAAACACAATAGTGGTTTACCCTGTTTTTTTTATGACACTTGTCAGTCATATTGACAGCTTGCTTTTGTGACGTTGTGGATTGTGAAACTTTATTATCTCTGAGACTGACAAATGAAGCTAATCAGAAGTGCCAAAATCTGCAGTTCCTTTAATGGCCAACTGAAGCTAGATCCATATGTAAGTCAGCCCCCCAGACTCCAGTGTTGAAATGCCCATATAATTGCCATTTAAAAAGACATTAAATTTCATGTCAAATGGATGTAGACGATGCTGGATGATTTTATTTATCTTCTATTTATTTTTGGTGCATTTTACTAGCAGGGGGAGTCTGAAGGTTGACACCTTTTTCAGGGTCTGTCTATCACAGCAGAAAAACTACTGACCATCATTCAGTCATCCTGTTGTGGTCTTGTGATCTTTTCATTTTCACCTGATAGGAGCTGAACCTAGCATGCTCTCCTGCAACTAAACCCAGGAGATGTGTTTTCACACACTTACCACAGTGTTTTGCCAGCTCTAACGTTCAGTAAGATAGCGATTGAACTCTCAACCCTGGCCGTTTGTGTCATGTTTTATTTATATATGGCTCGCTGTCTAAAGAAGTGAGCTGTTTGCATAAATAGAGGGGGTGAAATATGTGAGGCTGGTACTCAAGTGTGAGTGTAGTTTTTATCCCTCTAAAAAACAAAATCATTTAGACTTTTTTTGCAGCTTTTGTTGCAGTTTGTCGGCTCTCAAACTGCTTGTGAGGCTTTCGAGATCACAAATGGTTTAGTGGCCTTGTAACAATTTGTTTCTCTTTTTAATGGGGTGAATATGTTATGTTAATGAGGTCTGAGCTGAAGTTTTATTACAGCTGTCAGTTATGTGACGTATGCCATTGGTGATGGCGTGTGAGGTGATGATGAAAAACAGACGTATTGGGGAAGTAAAAGAAAGAGAGGCTTACTTTGATGTGAAGAATGAACTTAAGTTGAGCTGAATTCGGGTAATTAAATTTACCATGTGAGTAAAAACATCAGTTTTTGTGCTGAGTGTTAAAAAAATAAATAGCCAGTGCCTGCGGAATTGCCAATTTCTTCCAATAGTAAGAGTGGTCATGCTAACTGTACTGTGTGTGACAGAGACTACTGCTCGTTAGTGTATAAAGAGCCTGAGGGGACACAAGAATATACCGAGCAATCTGGAGCTATTTTAGGTGACACTTAACAATCTGAGAAAAATGTGACATGTTTCTCGTAAACAAAACCAAAAAAAAGCATTTGTATTCCTTTAATTATATTTTGCATTACGTTTAGAAAATCTTTTTAAACATTGCAGTTTATTAAAAAACGAAACACTTGTGCACCATTTAAAGCTTAGCAAAACAATTTTTCTTGATATAAAAGAGATCGTGTCTTTCATATCTTTTCTGACTTTTTCCAAAAAAAAACCAAGTTACTCCAGACTCTCTATTCCCTATTTGTGTTACACTCTAACTTGCCAACTGTCAGCCTTTTCCATTCTAATGAGAAAGCTATACACAAGACAAAATCTGAAACTCTGGCTTTTTCCACATTTCAGTTCCAGCACTGGACCATATAGATGAAAGGGAGTTCAAAACATAGACTTCGCATGCCTTCAGTTGATAAGAGCACATAAACAGACCTCTTTGAAAACCACAAAAACACCTTTGAAAATGTTGAAGTTTTTCTGTTCACCTTGCTCTACAATGTTTTATCTCAAATAAATATGAAATAAAATATTCATAAAAATATAACTTTACTACAAAGAACACATTCTCTGGCAGGTTAGATTAACAACACTTACCGGTAATAAGTGTGTTCTCAATTTTAACACCCTTTTTTTACACCTTCCAGTACCTTGTCTTAATACCTGCACCTTAAAGCAGCGGATCTCCAAAGCAAGAGAAGTGTGGCACAACAGCAGCAACAAGTTTACTTATCTCTGACATGGATACAAACATCTACTAGATAATCCCACTTTATGTTACTATTTCTTAAATTAGTGTGTACATAGTGTACTAGAGTGTGCATGGATGCATTGCTTTGACTACTTAAGGCACACTGAATCTGTAGTTATATATATGTTATATATATATAACAAGAAGTAACAATTTGATTTTATGTTGGAGGACTGCAGACAACAGATTTGGTCTGATGATTATTTAAGAGCATAAAAATGTTGTTTTATATGTACAGAACAAATATTTCAATGTCAGTGGAGTAAAGCAATCGTTATATTAGAGAAATCATCTGCTTACCAAGTATGTGTAACCTAGTGACAAGACTGTGAATGCTAGCTAGTAGTTGGGATGTCATCAGAACCAATACTTATGAATGAAAAGCTTCAATGGCAAAAGTCTGAAAACACAGCAGTGCTTGTTTTTTCAGTCCTATACGCTGGCTGCATACTGTATGCCTACAAGTGTACTAATCTATCCTTAGATGCTGAAGAAAAAACAGGACGCCTACATGCTCAGGAGAAGCTATACATAGCACAGTAAAAAATTACGCATAGAAGATGGCAACTAGTGCAGCTGCTGTGATAGGACCATGGCGACTCTTTGATAAGTAAGTAGAGATGCACAGATCGACCAGCCAAAGATCAGAATCAAACGATTTCCAGGATTCTCAGCAATGACCGCTGACCGGCCAGTCAGCCTCATGTATGAGATATTATGAGTCCTCCTGTTTCATACCTGTGGAAAGTGCACAGTGGTGCAGGGAAATGGTTGTGTCCACACTCACAAGCATACACTAATGCTACATTCCTTAATAAGTTGGAATTTCTTAGTATCCGGTCATAATTTAAATCTTGAACGCCCCCTCAACTCGGATTTCCCACTTGGAAGGTTGGAGCAGCCCTACCAACCCCCGAGTTAATGGTCCAAGATGGCAGCATAAGCAAAAGTAAAACTGTAAAACCTTTAATCTGTACTGCCAGTGTTGTGTATGTGTGACTGACTAAACGAGCCATATGCAGAGCACTGACCAGGCTCTATACATGAATGTGCTCCAGCCGTCTTAAAAGCAAACAAGCAAGTATTATGTTGTATTGCTAGTGATACATGAATGGCTCTAACTAGCTTATCTACCTAGCAAATCCTGTTTTTCTTTATGGGAACGCCAAGTTCAGAGGTATTTGGAACGCAGCAAAACATGCACTTTGACTAAAGACACAACCCACTATGAAAACATCCGGAACACCTCGTTTTTTCAAGGTGTAATCACCTTGAAACAAAATCATTTGTTCACATTGTAAAGAAGCTGACAAAGACAACAACCCATTTATCTGTACGTCTTTCCAATTGTAGACCACTTTATTGTCAGTTTTTTAACTTAAAGAAAACATTTGACTTACTGCAGTTTGGGTGAAATTGTAAAGATAAATAGTTTCTTTTATTATAAAAAATAAATTTTTTTGATAACTTTATTTCCCAAAATAAAATAGCAATAACACAGGATAGACAGAGGAGTAGTCAGTGAGTACTGGGATGTGAAGGAGTGTGGTGGATACTAAATTGATAGCTGTGTGTGTGTTATTAGCTGTGTCCTGCCTAAGGTCAAATGGAGGAAGGAATACTAATAACAAAAATAATGCAATTTTTGATAATAATATTAATTTCAAATGTATTTATACACTACCAAATCACAACAACAGTCAACTCAAGGCACTTTATATTGTAAAATAAAGACCCTACAATGCAGAGAACACTCCAACAATCAGACGATCCCCTATGAGCAAGTACTTGGTGACAGTGGGAAGGAAAACCTCCCTTTTAACAGGAACAAGCCTCTGGCAGAACAATATATAGCACACACACACACACACACACACACACACACACACACACATATTAAAAAAAAACACCCAGCTCGCCCCTGCGGGCAGTTTATCCTTCAAGCTCGGGTCCTCTACCAGAGGCCTGGGAGCTTGAGGGTCTTGCGCAGTATCTTAGCTGTTCCCAGGACTGTGCTCTTCTGGACAGAGATCTCCGATGTTGTTCCTGGGATCTGCTGGAGCCACTCACCTAGCTTGGGAGTCACTGCACCTAGTGCTCCGATTACCACTGGGACCACCGTTACCTTCACCCTCCACATCCTCTCGACCTCTTCCCTGAGCCCTTGGTATTTCTCCAGCTTCTCGTGTTCCTTCTTTCTGATGTTGCTGTCATTTGGAACCGCTACGTCTATCGCTACGGCCGTCTTCTTCTGTTTGTCTACCACCACTATGTCCGGTTGGTTAGCCACCACCATTTTGTCCGTCTGTATCTGGAAGTCCCACAGGATCTTACCTCGGTTATTCTCCACCACCCTTGAGGGCATCTCCCATTTTGACCTTGGAACTTCCAGGCCATACTCAGCACAGATGTTTCTGTATACTATGCCGGCCACTTGGTTATGGCGTTCCATGTATGCCCTGCCTGCTAGCATCTTGCACCCTGCTGTTATGTGCTGGATTGTCTCAGGGGCATCTTTACACAGCCTGCACCTGGGGTCTTGCCTGGTGTGA
>VUQG01018734.1:1547-29187 GCA_015106755.1 Etia nguti
CATTTTACTGGTTAAGTAGTTAATTGATTATTTTGAAGAAAAAAAAAATCTATATTGAAAGTATTCTCTGTTTGCATCTTTCATTTCTTGTTCAGCATGCTTTCCTGGCTTATTACCCAATTAACAAAACCATAATGGATGTACAGTGGTTGTGTATTCTGTGCAGTGTTGTGTGTTTATGAATGAATTCAAACAGCCCACTGCTGAGACTTAATGAGCGCAGATATGGCCCTCCATATTGCTTCTGTCAGTCTCCCATTAATTAAATACCACATTAATGGAAGCAGCAGTAGATCCATGCTGCTGCTCAACTTAGGCAGCGAAAGGAAGACAGGGAAATTCTTAGAAAGGGAGATGACTGTTGTGCTCGTGGTGCAAGGAGGATGAGACAGGAATGGCTCCTATACTGTGGCCAAAGATGCGTTTGCTTTTGCCGTCCAAACAATAAGCAGACAGCATTCTGGGAGCTCATTACAGCAGCCTCTGAGCTGGAGGAGACTCTGCAACGGTGGGGGATCAGAGAGACAGTTCAGTGAGCTCAGCCCCAGCTGCGCTAACAGTCTTTCAGTGAGAGACGCCTGGGCATAGGCCAGCAGGATAAACCCACAGTGACAGCCTGGGATTTGCATGAACTTCTCCTCCCATCCCACAAGCATTCATTTAAAGTCCGTAGCTGCAAACGGACAAGTTTGGATGAGAGCGTGTGGGAGGTGTGCAAAGTCTAACTAACTTTTTCTGAGTTTCTGCTTTAGTACTTCTCCTTACAAGTGATTCATAAACGCTGATGTCCTGGCATTTTGTGCCAACTGAGTACAGCTATGTAATGTTTTGTTGCTGCACCATTCAGCTAATTTCAGAGACTGTGACGCCAGTAATTCTTTGTAAATGGCTGCTAGCTTAACCATTGTCAGGGCTTCAATAATCTTGTTAGGTGTTTCATTGTGTGGTGTCTCACTATGTGCTCACTTTCTGTTTTCAAGTTGTTCTTACACCACTGGCCCCGTCCAATCCATTCTTTCCACCTCAGTTTCACTTCACAGTAAATTACTCTGTCCCCTTTCTCTCCGTAGAGCCGCAGTCCACGCCACTCCCAGTCTACCCAGTCTGGTCTTGCCGACCAGGCTGCCAAGCTCTCTTTTGCCTCCGCTGAATCCTTGGAGACCATGTCAGAAGCCGACGTCCCCATTGGGTTTAACCGGATGAACCGATTTCGCCAGAGTCTGCCGCTGTCCCGCTCAGCCAGCCAGAATAAGCTACGATCTCCAGGTTAAAATCACTGCATACCAGCTGGACGCAAGGCAGCTTTCTCTTGACCTCATGTAGCTGGTGAAGTGAACCACTGTGCTTACAAGGAATTGAAGGAATTGTGTTTTATTCACATCGAATTTACAGTCTTTAGTCTAATTGACCTGCTATAAAAATGTACAGAACAATCAAACCTGATAAAGTATGACTTTGTTTTTCAGTGTCGACGCAGTACGCGCCCTGTGAGCTCAAAAATGTCTTGTAGTTTTTAGAATGGAATAAAAAAAAAAAAGATCTTTTTTTTCTTAGGATAGTTATTTTAGTGACATTTCATTTAACTGTAACAGAGTTCATACTGTACAGGACTAAGAATATCCTTGTGTGCAAACAGAACATTCGAGGACAGTTTTACAACCAAAGGGCCTTGGGAGTGTAGAGAGGATTAATGTGAAGGTGGTGCAGATTCATGAAGAGCAAGGTGTGGAGTTACCTTGCTTAGGTAAAAGAAGTGGGTGTAAAATTAAAGCGCTATACCTGGTTAGGGCATGCTGAATAAGAAGTTCAAGCAGAAGTGACACACCAGGCTTGCCTATCTCCCCTGTCTCTACACTAACTACTGTCTTTGTTTTCTTCTCTCCCCAACTTGTCTGCAGTATTAACTGATACTTAATTTTGCCTGACTTTTAACTCTTGGTCTTTCTTTGCTTTGTTTGTTCTTTTTTTGTTTGTCCCATGGTGTATGACTTTTTGTTTGTCCCATGGTGTATGAAGATGAATTTTCAGGTTAGTCAGGCGTCAAACACATCTTTATTTATATGATCGTTGCAGAATCTGCTGAAAGCTTTTTATGAAGTTGGGATGTTTTGGAGTTTAATTATTCATAGGTAGTGCAACTTATACTCAAAAAGAAAACCTTGCAAAAAATTCAGCCTGTGCATGCATCTTTGTGCATTATCTGTGAATTCTCAACTAGCTCTCACAATCCTAATCTAACATTAAGAAAATAAGAGTGGGTTTGTACTCATTTAGCCATTAGTCATGCTGACATCTGATGAGAAAAGTTGTCTAGATTTCATATATCGAGAGTCAGAACATTTGTGTCATTTCAGTTGCAGCCAACAAAATGTCTCTGCTCATTCTCTCCTTCCACTAAAGCCAACATCTTCTGACTCAGCCACCTTCTCCTTCATTGCTCTCTTTTAGGCGTGCTGTTTCTGCAATATGGAGATGAGACGCGTCGGGTGCACATCACCCATGAGCTCACCAGCCTGGATACGCTGCATGCTCTCATCGTGCACATGTTCCCTCAGAAGTTGACTGCAGGTATGCTGAAGTCACCCAACACAGCGATCCTGATCAAGGACGAGGCCCGTAATGTCTTCTACGAGCTGGAGGATGTCAGAGACATTCAGGATCGCAGCATCATCAAGATTTACCGCAAAGAACCCATCTATGCTTCTTATCCCGCTGCCGCACACCTGGCCAACGGGGACTTGAGGGTAAGCAGAAGGGAGCTGGGAGGTGAAAAGGCCAGCCTGTTTTCTGCTGTTTCACAGAACAAAATTCTTGCCTGATCTCTGACAACTGAACTGTCAATGAAAACCATAATGGGGTGCCTTTTTGGTAAGGTAATAGTGTGTTCTTTTATTATTTTTATTATTTCAGTGGTTACTTTGACAGGCTATTGCAGTATATTCAGGTTAGTAATTTAACAGGTATTCCTCCTGGAAATGTATTTTCTTATCTTCAAGTAGGCCATCTGTTGCTGTGCAGACACCAGAGAACAATGTTCTTGTGTGAAATGAGCATATTTTAACATTCAAAGCTATTTCTGCTTCAGTAAAGATCAAGGGAGCCTGAGGGAGATCTTTTTTTTATTTTTTTTTTATACAAAACTCTTCTTACAATCTGCATTATTCACAAAATACTAAGAATACAACTCCTGTTAACCATGCAAACAGAAAATGAAAAATGGTTTCAGTGCATGTACTGTGCTTGTTTACATAAACATTTCATACAAGAAATTGACATGGAAAAAGAGGGGAAAGGGTGACCAACCAGTGTGTGTATATCACAAAAATATCAACAAGTAGCCACATAGGCCTAAAGACCAGCTGGTGACCAGTTGGCAACGGTTGATTTGGAAAAATAAGTATTCGTTGACTGGTTGCCAGTGGTTGTTCACAGTCACTGTGAAATCTATTGCTAAAGCCCCGATCTTGCAGGCCGGAGGTAGTTTTATTGCACTTTTTAAAGTTTCAGTACCTCTCAGTGGTTAGTTAGTGTTTGCTAGGCGATTCTTGGTACATCCACCTCTTTTGCGGCCGATTTCATCCACTGAAAATCAGCGACCACTTGTCAGCTGGTCAGGGAATATACATTTTTCTCCAGCGACCAGAGGTTGCCAAAGGGTCATTAGCTGGTCTCTAAGCCTTTGTGACTAAGGCCTAAATCGGCACACCATATTTGATACCAGAAAAATAAATATTTTTTTATCTTTTCGGAAAAATCCAGCAACTATAAAGTCCATATAGTTTTTATCTACCCCATGAAAAGGGTTTGGTTTGTATTTGGTTTAGTTTTAATGGTTTCTCAGTGTATATAAATGAAGTTATCCCTGGTTACGAAGGTTAAACCTCACAGATTGCTCTTTCTTGGTCTAATATATTCTCTGCAATAAACTGTTTGCTAAGATGCTGAGAATAAATGAAAACAGGAATGACTTAAGTTAGAAAAGTAGATTTGCGACTAGGAAAAGCAGACTATTTGACATTTTAAAGGTTCAGAAATTATCAAAATCACAACAGGAGTAAATTGGCAGCAGGAGAACATAGCCACAGGTGAAGTGAAAAATAGCACTGGGGTGGTTTAACAATAATATACTAGACAAAAGGCAGGGAAGAAGAAGAGCTCAGTAAAAAAATGTGTTGCCTCGCAGATTCTTTCCATTTTGAGTAGACACAATCAATTTCATTTCATTTTATCATTAATCTAATAAACAAAATCACAGGCAGCATCTCTGATCTCTTCCACTGGACCAATAATTTGTCTTGTTGTTTAACAAATTTATCATCATATTTTGGCATCTGCAGATCCTGACAGCTTATCTGGTGTCAGCCAGATCCAAGTCATAGTCATAGTCATTATAAGCATGGGAATCACAGCACACTCATCGGTTGGTCTCCATGGTAACTCTCATCCCTCTTTGTTCATTTCAGAGGGAAATGGTCTACTCTTCCCGCGACTCCTCCCCAACTCGCCGCCTAAATACCCTTCCTTCCTCCACTGCCTCAGCATCCTCTGGGTCTCCTTCCCGCTCACGCCTCTCCTACAGCGGGGGCCGCGCTCCCTCCTTCGGTGGATCCCATCCCCAACACGACCAGCCCCGACACCCGCACCATCCCTCAGCCGGCCATGGTGCCAACGCAGGTCTGTCCCCTTCACCTAGTGCCATCCTGGAGCGCCGCGATGTCAAGCCTGATGAAGAAGTTTCTGCTAAAAACATGGCACTGATAAAAAATGAGGGGCTATATGCCGATCCCTACAGCTTGATGCACGAAGGCCGCCTCAGCATTGCCTCCACCCAGTCATTAGCTACGATCGGAGACCCTTTTAGCTTCCCTGTTTCCACTGGCCTGTACCGACGTGGCTCTGTGCGCTCCCTCAGCACCTACTCAGCTGCTGCTCTCCAGGGAGACCTGGAAGACTCGCTCTACAAGCCTGGAGGTTCACTATACTCAGACACATACTCTTCGGCCACTCTGGGCATGGGATTTCGCATGCCACCGTCGTCCCCACAGAAAATCCCTGACATGCAGCTGAGGGACAGGGACTCTTATTCCAGCACACCCAGAGCCTCACCTGTCAGACAGAGTTTCCGCAAGGACTCTGCCTCTTCCTCTGTGTTTGTGGAGAGCCCGAAATCCAGGCCCAGCTCCAGTTCTGATCCTCTGTGTCTAACAGCTGGACCTGGAGAGGGCGGCCGCGCCACATCTGGTTTTGGGTCTTCATTATCCGGGCAAGATTCTGACAATAGCAGGTCAGTAAGAATCAGTGTGACTGTTGCTCTGTTTTTATTCATGTATTTTGTTGTATCTTCTGATGCATTGTGCGTCAGGGAAAAAACAAACAAACAAAAAAAAACAATGTTACATGTTTTCTTAGCCTGATAGAATATTACAGACATTATTAATTCATGTTTAACAATTTCCTTTTCAAATTTGCATATTTCACACCCCTAAGAACAAATATTTTTATGTTTGCACCAAATCCAAGTGTTTTTTCAGCTCTTCGTTTGTGTTGAGCTTGGTGTTTTGTTTCACAGATGTGCTGTTTGTTATTTTCGCAGGGATCATCGCCTGGAGCGTATGGAGGCCATGGAGAAGCAGATAGCCAGTCTGACTGGCCTCGTCCAGAGTGTGCTGACCAGAGCACCAGACAGTGACAGCACGTAAGACTCTTCATTACAGCCAATTAACCCTCTGAAAGTCACAGATACAGCATTAGTTTAGACACATAAACAGGATGATCGACAGGATTATTATCTATTATGAGAGCCATTATAAGCTCCATAGCTGTGAAGTGTTGCATTACCTCGTGTGAGCACAGCACAAATTCAGAGCACTAAACATTAGCCACAGGGCACAATGCTGATCAGTGCACTGATAAATACAGACATCTACTAGAGTCTTTCAGTAGTTTTTTTGACTCCTTGCACTGGCCATTGTTATCAGGGCACTTTACCCTCACATATGCAGTAGACTTCATTAACAAGGTGACAACTTGTTAATGTAATCAGTCTGATAGTATCCAGTAGTGGTGCTTCTAGGGTTAGCACTGTAATTGCCTTGCCCTGTGGCCGTTGATCCTCAGATGTGGCCTGCTGCGTCTCTGCATGATGGCGGGCTGCCCTCCAGACCAAGGGACGGAGTTTTCACGGCCATTACCTTTCTCTTCCAGCGAGAAGACCGAAACCAACAGTGATGGCTCCGCCACTGGAAGTGAGTAAAGCAGCGTAATTGTTACCTGTGAACCCAACCGTTACTAACACTTCCTTTCCTGTGCTGTTTAGAATACTTTTATGGCTCGATTTCCCTGCTCCCTGTGCACGCACCCGAATGTACACAAACTAGCAATGGCGGTGACTTCCTGGTTTAAGACTAATATATGCCAACTTGGTTCTTACAAGAGGGTGGATAAGAAGTCAAGTTTAGAAATGTAGAGTTGGTAATTGTTTGTTTGGAACTTTTAGTTCTACTCCAGCAGTGTTCAAACATTGTGTTAGCTATCAAACTACATGTGAATATGTAGTTTTACAGTCTGACCCTGGAACTTAAACATGTTTATCTACATATACAGTAATGAAGTGTCCTGTCCCAAGCAGAATTCCAAGAATTTTATTTTAGCTCTAGTGGGAATGTATATTGGCATGCCAATGAGCCAAATATAGGGCATAATACACTGAGTCAGATGAAGTACCTTTGATAAATCAGTGGTATGAAAGGTTATATGGTAACACTTCCACGTATCGTAAATAGCGATCCTACATTGGCTGTGCATTTTTTATTATAAGCATTGCAAATCTAACAGCAGATTTAGCTTATGAAGTCATAATAATTCACATAGACAGTTTTCCTTCTAGCTGTCCAAAACTAACTGCATTACACAGGAAAACTTGCCAGGGTTTATTTTAATTGAACCAAATGAGTTCAGTGTTAAAGCCCCTTTGGACACTCTCTGGGAAATTACATTTCCACCTCATTCATAGTTCTTTTTTCTATTTCTCTTTCACTGTCTTTGCTTTTCTGTTGCTTCTTAAGTAGAAGAGTTTAATTTAAAATGTCTAATATATCATTTGATAATCAAAATTAAGCATCAAATCAAGCATCAAATCGGGTTAATAGAATTGTTAAAGCTCGGTCAGATGAGAAAATTACTCTTTGGTGCTTTTGAGATTGTACAGCAAAGTTTTTTTTGCATTGCTAAGTACAAATACAGAAAAGCAGAGGCGAAATGCTAGCGTGGATCTGTCAGAGATTGAAAAATATACCTGGTGACAGCTCGTGAAATGTGTTAAATAAACTGAGATGCAAAATTGTAAACATAACCTCCAGAAAGAGGAAATAAGACAGCTTTGAAGTCTCTGGAAGGTTTATTCCTTCACTTGTGACTGTCTCTGCTGGCGGCGTGTAAATTCAATTTTGTGTTCAAAGGTATTTTTCAAAATATTAGATATTCCCTATAAGAAACAAATATTTAATCATAGAATTTGTTAAATACTGACCTGAATTTTTCAGCTTTTGTAGCCCTATAGATATACTGGATGCATCCCTTTGATACTGTACAGTCATCCCTGTCTCTCCATAATTTTATAACCCTGTTGTCTTTGAAGCTTCCTCATGCATTGGATCACTGCCAGAAGACTTCAGCCATCACCACAGCCATTGTCTCTGCTGTAGTCAATAAAATGTTCTCTGGGATCACCATTCTGTAAATCTAAACTTTCCTCTCCCTCTTTGTATCTCTGCTACTCATTAATTTCTTGGTAACTGGCTCACTCTTTCTATATTCCAGCCGGACGACAGAAGAAGAAAGGTAGTTTCCATCTCCTACTCTATCACCCTTTTAGTCCTTCCAGACATTTCGCATTGCTCCCTGACCTCTGTTTGGGTGTGTGGTGTTGCTGGTTAGTTGGCAGTGTATATTCTCCTATTTATCTCCTGGTTGGTTTCCCAGAAAGCGGACTCCCCTCGTTCTGTCTCTGTCTCTACTTTTTAAATTTCTGCTTGGTTATTCCTTTGCGAATTTCAGAGGTTTGTTTTGTCAAACAGTGGAAAACTCCTTTGTGAGGGTGTGTGAATATGTGTGGTAGAATATCTGGTGGGTCAATGGCCATACTCACAAAGGCCTATGTTCAGATAAGAGCATGGTTATCCCCGTGTGTCACTGCTGAATAGACTAATTGCACTTCTCTATGGGTTACTAATAGCATGAGCTCATATTTCTCCCACTGGGCAATTAGAGTTTTGTGAATATGGGACTTTTTTGTATTCACACACTATATCCTCTGTGCGTGTGTGCCCAGAGTTTCTGTATATGTAATTTCTTTGGGCCTTTATGCCAAGTGTGTATTAGTGTTATTGTTTTACTGTCATGCTGGCTGGCTGCAACTCTCACCGGAGCATAACCCAACAAACTAACCGCTTTGTTTCCCAACGACCTCCCGGTGACCCCCGTTTCCTGCTCTGTGATTGGCAGCAAATACACCGTCGGCACCTCTAGCTCTGATGCCGCCGCCACCTTCTAACTCAATCCAGGTGAACAGCGTTGGTCGCTTGCAGATGCAGCTCCATCTTCACGGTCTGCAGCAAAACGCCAGCGACCTGCGCAAACAGCTCAACCAGCTACGCAAGATCCAGGTATTTAATATCCAAGATTAAAAATTATTCATCGGTTTGTCCTTTCAGATTAGAAAACTGGTTATTGTCTAGCTCTAAAAAACAGTTTTTGTTTTTCTAAATATACCTTTGATATTCTAGTTTACATTTAATGTTTCCTGTCTTTGAATGTTTTAAACATCTAAAAGATTATCGTAGCTGCAAATGGCAGTCTGTGTTTGTGAACCCAGCTCTCTGTGGTTGTGTACTGAATGCCGCTATATTAAAAACTACATAAAATCTATCTGGACACATCTATTCCTTCTCCCTATGGAGGAAAATTATTTTTTCTTTCATCTTTTTTGTTAGTGATATTTATGTTATTGCACAACAGAAAAACAAATACATATAAATATGTAATAAGAATAAAAAGAAACAAAGACATCTGATGTTAATGCAGTATTTTTTAAATGTAAAGTCAATGTGACAGTGGTATAACTCATCAGAACAAATTGGAAAAGGTGAACAATTATTAACACCCCTACCTCCACCCTAATAACATGCAAATGGTTATTTGTATTCCTATGTGTTGCTCAAGGCTTTGCAAATGTAAGCTCTAAAAAATCAGCAGCAGCATGCCTTGCCTGAGACACTTTACTGATGACTCTGCATATTACACAGTCTTGTGAGCAGTTGTTATTAACAAATTTCTACTGAAGAGGTAGTCCTTAGGAAGAGTGTTGACAGCATGCTCAGTAGATTATTTAGAGAAACCAGGACACTGTTTCTGGGTTGAGATAAACCCATTTTTTACTGAAGCGAACTGGCATTATCTTGATCAGTGTGAATGATGTGCTAGTAGCATTTGTTTGGAGCGTCCTTTTCCCTTTCGCTCCTTAGACCTGTCGAGATAGATGCAGAATTAGACAGAAATCCACAAGGAAGAATTAACCAAAATGTGGAAATTAAGTCCTTTCTGTGTGCGTTTCATTTATCTCCGCTTGAAGTGGTGCCATGGTTACTGCAGGAGGAATTAGAAAGAGATGAGATAAATGCTCTCACTTTCAGAGGAGTGGAGTTTCTTGCAGGAAAAGGGATGAAAAATTGAGTAATGGAAGTGAGAGATGATAGGCATGTAGTGCTTTTATTTGTTCCGTAAGAGCAGTTGCAAGGGTGCTTTCAACTAGCGAAACGGCGAGATGGCGAGCCAAACACCAATGGTTGTGATGCACCAAAGAGAGAACAGTTTGCTGTTCGCGTGTCAGTGTGCCCGAGTGTGACCTCTGCACCTGGGCCTATATTGCTGCCCGTGCCGATGGCCAACAGCTTCAATTTTACATTTGGCTCATGAATTATGCAAGAGGGTAAAGGAGAGACGGGCAACTGACCAAGACAGAGGCAGCAGAGCATGCTATTTCTCTAGATGCATTAAACATTTTTCTTTAATGTGTTACTGTACTCCTTGCTTTTGGCCTCATGCATCTACATCACTGCTGCTGGCAGTATATCAGGGAATACTGGGTAATTATAAATGTTAGCGATATTGTTGTCTTGCTTCACTTCCTGGAACAAAAGAATAATCAATTATTCATTTTTCTTGCTTACTAGGTGATTTCATCTTGGGGAGTTGTGTTACATGCATAGTCCTGTAGAATATTCCTTTCATAACACTGAAAGCAAGCAGAGTTCATGCTTGGTGCATCTGTTTCATTTTCCTCAGGGTATTTCAGCCCTCTGTGTTTAGAACAATATTGTATGCACATGCTAATGCAAATACAGACAGCAGAAAGTGAAGTACTGGCTGCGTCTCACAGTGGTTTCAAGAACATATTACTCATTAGATCATGAAGGCTAAAACTCACTAATATTGACTGGAAAATGAATATACATTGAAGGACACAGTTAAGTGTTCTTCTCATGTGAATAAGCATGGAAGGTCATGGAGTAAAGAGGCCACAGAAACTGACCTCTTAAGGACAAGGCAGAATAAAGTGTGCAGTTGTTGCAAATCGCTGAAGTTTTTTGTAAAGCCTTAGTCAGCTCCAATTCTCCTCCTTAATGTGACATTATTTTGCGATAAATTAAATGGCAGCTTTCATAATGCCAGCGAGCAATACTCCAAAGACCAAGAAGGCTAACATTCCCACAGCTAATTTCCAAATATTTGCTGAGCGTATTTGTATTTCTGTAATGTTGTTTTTCAATGTGGGGCTTGTTTTCGTGCAGCTAGACAACCAGGATTCAGTGCGAACGCTGCTGAAGCGGACAGAGGCGGAGCTGAATGTGCGCGTGACTGATGCCCTGAGGAAGCAGGAGGATCCTCTCCAGAGGCAGCGCCTCCTGGTGGAGGAAGAAAGACTCAAGTATCTCAACGAGGAGGAGCTTATCATCCAGCAACTCCAGTCAGTTACAGTACACGATTTGTTTCTTGGCAGTGCATTGTATAACAGTTGTTGAGCAGTACACGCTTGATGATAGAAACCAGTGATAATTTTTAAAAAAGGGGTTTCCAAACATAGAAGAATCTATGCGTGCAATCTGTGCCATAGGTGAATACTGGCTGACATTTGTGTAGTTTAAGATGTGTTTTAACTTGTATTTTATAATTATATCAGACATGGCAAAATTCATGTCTCTTTTACAACACACTGATAGGATAAAGCTGTTGCCATAATTAAGCCCGGCATAGAGCAAGATGCTTATTAAGATCTGAGGTACACGACTGTCCAACAACTAATTAAAGTGACTGCAAAATGAGAGCAAAGAGCTACCTTGAGATTTAATAATCAGATAACCTGCTTCATCCTTGTATGTGGAAAATTTTCACTCTGGTGAAATTTGCTGGATCGCTCTGTGAGTCGTAGAAGACTTATTGAATGTCCCTCTTTTCTGCACTTGGATATCAGAATAATTAGTTGAACTGTTAGATGATCCCTGCTAATCGATGCCTGGTACTTTGCCTGGCTAGTGGCAGCCAATTATTTTGATTAATTATACACTGAAATTTTATTCATCATATGTCTTGCAGATCAGACTAGATCAACTCAACATTAGCACTTAACAAATTTATATTTGCATAGTTTACGTTTTCTTGAAGGCATTATATTATATAGCTATTTTAAAAGTTTCTTACCTCAGTTGGTGCATGAAACTTTCAAAAACTAATCTGTCCCTCCTCCAGTTCAGCTTGCCCAAACTGTTGATCTAGTTCCCAGTTGATTGAGAGACAGTTTATTGGCAAAAGCATGGCTGAAACTTGACTATCACGATTTTGAGATAAATATTCAGTCGAATCTAAGTGCGGCGGAGGAATCCCTGGTGTTCATCCTTCTGTCTGTTCCATTTCAGCGACCTGGAGAAGTCAGTGGAGGAGATCCAGAAGGAGTCGTCTGTCAACCACAAGCTGGTGACAGTGCAGGAGCTGGAGGAGAAGGCCACTCTTCTGAGAAAGCTGGGAGAAACACTCACGGAGCTGAAAAGTGAGTCATTCTGGTGGATTTCACTGTACACTGGCGCAAAAAGGAAGACACAGGCCTTTATGCTGGCAGACAATTTATAATGCCGTAGTTACTCATCAATGCACTGACTAACTTGTAGTCACAAACAGCCAGTCTGTAGCACTTAATCACCCTCAGATTACTCATTGTCTCAGTGAACTCAGTGACCATTTACCTAAATTGAAAAGGGTTTTGTGCCTACCACAAAACATTTTTGACAAATGTAATAGACATTTTTTGTGGGATCACAGTTGGCTCCCTGTGTTAATCTGTTGCTTTCCCCTGAAGATCAATTCCCAGGTCTGCAGAGCAAGATGCGGGTGGTGCTCCGGGTGGAGGTGGAAGCTGTCAAATTCCTGAAAGAAGAGCCACACAGACTTGATGCCCTGTTAAAACGATGCAAGACTATAACTGATACCCTTGCTACCATGCGCAAGTATGACATAGTACAACAACACCTACTTGGTAGTTTGTATTCCACTAAAATAACGACATTAAAGTCTAATAGCTGTCTTTATATTGAGTTAGAGATTTTAATAATCCTTTAAATACTGACAAGGAAGCGCTCGTTCAATAAATTCCTTAAGCTCTTAAATATGTCCAACACTGACTGACCTGTATCCACTTGTAATCAATTCCGGTCAGCCCGGTTTTTCCATTTGTACCTCTGCCAAAGGCATAATGTTTTCAACCCTATGTGCTTGTGTGTCAGCAGAACATTATGGATTTTCATAAAATAAGGCAGTGAGAGAGGCCTTTGACCAAGAAAATTGATTAGATAATGTTGTTGATCCAGATCAGAAACTTTCATGCTTAAACATTTGCTGTTTTTAAAGTCAGAGTTCTGAGTTCATTAAGAGATATAGAAGTGATTTAAATCCATCAAGTGTGAAAAAAAAGCAGTCTTTACGTGTGTAGTCAAGCTTCCAGTATTGTTGTACTTAATTGGCATTATTGAATGTCACACTGATGAATGTCCTTTTCAGTCACATGAATAACAGTTTTAATTTTGCGGTTAGTATAGACTAGAGGACTTTGAAGGACTTTTTCCTTCGGCATGCCATTGTCTATCTCCTAATCAGCCCTGTGTCCAAAAAGCGCCTCACTCTCAGGCTTAATTAATCTCAGTGATAAAAGAGTTCATCTAATGTTGCTCTTTTCTTTCATCTTTTTGGGTAACAGTAAGTTGGCAAATGCATTCAGTAGCAGTAGAAGTTTCTATCCTTCAGCGTTTAGTGTTTTGGGTCTTTTTTTAGCATTTGCCATTCCTGTTCACTTCAAGATCTGTATAATTTATTCTTGTTGTTTGTGTTACATTTAAAAATGTTGATTAATTAATTCTTGTCCTGTCTTGATAGACAAGCAAATGAGGGGGTATGGAAGAAGCAAGAAGACTTCACTAGTTCATCATCCAAGCACAACGAGGACTTGCGAAAGTTTTCAGACTTTGAAATCCCCACCAGCCCACCGCTCACCATCAATGACCTTGGGGGAGGCAACAGCTTGTCCAACTGGAGCCCTCACTCCAGCCTCAGCCGTGGACATGGCAACCCATCTGGCCTTCACAAGGATAATCATCCTCCTGTTCCCCACAAGGGCAAGGCTCTGGAAGAGCTTGAGCGCCGTGCTGCTGCTGACAAAGCTTTGTCCATGGAGGTCCGACTGGTAGGGATTATTTCTGCTGTTTATTTACACGTTTTTCACCATCTGCTGTAAATACTTTGTGATGCAAACCAGTAAACCAGTGAGGCATGACCATAGTTTTGTGTTCATCCACCTCTCAACTTCACAGGCAGCAGAGCGGGACTGGGAGGAAAAGCGGGCCAGTCTAACCCAGTACAGTGCTCAGGACATCAACCGTTTGTTGGAAGAGACCCAGGCTGAACTAATGAAGGCTATTCCAGATTTGGACTTTGCTGCCAAGCAGATTAAGCCCTCCTCCAACACACCATCAACACAGACCCCCCAGAGTGGGGCAGCGACCCCAGAGCACCGTGCCAACAAGCCCCAGCACAAGCTTTCTGGGAAAGAAGGAGGGTCCAGGCGTGGCTCTGGTGAGATGAGGCTCAGGCTGCATTAATATGATGGATCACTGTCAAATTAGACAGTCAAGAACCAAAGAAAGAAGTTTTGTTTTCATGGCATCCAATTAATTTTTAAAAAAATGAATCCAATCTT
Source organism: Etia nguti (assembly GCA_015106755.1). Taxonomy (NCBI): domain Eukaryota; kingdom Metazoa; phylum Chordata; class Actinopteri; order Cichliformes; family Cichlidae; genus Etia; species Etia nguti. The sequence continues at coordinate 15,844 of VUQG01018734.1, forward strand.
TAATTCTTCAATAAACATATCCTGTTGTTTAATCAATTTATTAAACTGCATGTTAAAAACATATGGTTGTGCTTACATCATAGTGATTTTGGGCTTTTAATTATTTCTTTGAACTGTTCTTTTTCCAGGGTAGATTGATTGAAGAGTATACATCTTTAATGACTTAATAAAATAAAAATAATGTGAATGTATTTTGACCCTCACACAGGGTCAGAATTAAATATACATACTCAGTTATATACAAACACTCCACTAATACTTGGTTAAATGTCTCTTAAAAGGTTAAAAGTTGCACTTCAACTTTATGCTTGAGGTAGCCATCAACAAGTATATATAGCATATCATATGGCGTAATTCTGGCTGGATATTTGGCCATCCCTCTTGGTAGAACTGATAGAGTTTATTTAAAATGTTTTTTTTCTCGCCACAGACCTGACTTTAAAGCATAGTCCACAAATTTTCAATTTCCATCTTTTTGAGTTCAGAGATTTGCAAAGGCCATTCCAGAAGCTTAATGTTAGCCTGTTTTAGCCACTCCAAAACCAGTTTTAATGTGTGTTTGGGGTCATTGTCCTGTTGGAACACCCAGTTATTTCTAGCTGTGGATTTGTGCAATGTGCTGGTACCACTGGAAGCAAAACGGCTCCAGAGCAGGTTGCTACCACAACCACCGTGCTTTACAGTTAATACAGTGATCATATTTTTAAAAGCCTCACCTTTATTCCTCCATACATGCTAAAATGGATTTGTTGGCATGATATTGTTTTAAAAATTCAGTGTTAATAATGTAATACTTCTTTCTAATGACATGTTACTGTGTTTTCAGATGAGCTGACAGTACCTCGGTATCGCACAGAGAAACCATCCAAGTCCCCTCCACCTCCACCACCTAGACGCAGTTTCCCCTCATCTCCAGGACTGACCACTCGCAGTGGGGAGCCACTAATTCCTGGAAAAAGCATAAAGGTAACTGAAAAAAATAGTGCATTGAACAATTCCAGTGTTTTAATCCTCAAATCTACAAGTCATCATATTAAGATTCCCCTATAGATATATTTCAGACAAAATTGCAAGCTTCTGACACCAGCTTTGGACAAGTTCTTAACCTTTTTTGTTCTTGTGGTTCTAGAAGTCTGAATCTGAAGAGACAGAGGGACAGAAACCTCACATAAAACTGAGGAGGACCGTGTCCGAAAACCCTCGTCCTTCATCAACACCTCCCACACTGGCTTCTGAAGACAAAGAGGATAGAGAGGAGGAGAAAATTGCTGCAGAATTGGAGGTAAAGAAAACACAAGGTTAATAATATCCCTAATAATCTATTGTTCGTTGAAAAAAACGAATGTGTTTAGTATTCATGTTACGTCCACAATTTGGAACAAGTCTTTGTGTGCACACAGACAGACAATGTCTGTTCAGATATGCTCACCCTCATTACCACATGTTCAAGCAGCAGGTGCCATATGTCCCCAGCCCCTGGCACTGTGAGAGCCCAAAGATCACATACTGCTCACTCAAACACATCATCACCCAGGGCTCACAGATCACAGCCAGACAGATGGATCCTGATAGCTGCTTGGACTGTGTTTGAGATGACCTGCTGAAACTGAATAGAGTAAAGACTCAACAGTAATTGAGTTTGATCATTCAGCTGCTGCTGTGTTTTTATTTTGCAGATAATGACAGTTTGTAACTTTCTTTTTTCCTCCTCAGCTATTTGAGAGAGCCCCGCTCAGGCTCTCTATGTCAGCTCCCCTTTCCCTGCTAGTTAGCCCACCCAGTATGAAAAGTGTACACCCATCCAGACTGGACCTGTGGCCCCCTGAGGCCTCAGGCAGTGAGGTAACCCTTTGGCTTACCCTGAGTGATCTACCTACTAAGTTTCCATCTCTGTACTTCTAAGCCTGCTACCACACACAAGAATTATTAACTACAACACCAGTTCCAAAAAACTTGGGATACTGTATAAAATACAAATAAAAACTAGAACTTTAAAGTAAAAATCAAAAGTAATTTGGAATTTGATGGCAGCAACCTGTCTCAAAAGTCGGGACAGAGCTACGTTTGCAACTATGTAGGGTTACATATGTGGGAACTAAGTAGACCAGTTGCTGGAATATTGTTTTATTGTTGTCTGATATAAGATTCTAGCTGCTCAAAAGTCATGGGTCTTCTTTGTGGCATTTTCATTTGTGTTATGCGCCAAATATTTTCAATTTGTGATATGTCTGAACTGCAAGCAGGCCAGTTCAGCACACGGACTCTATGAGCCTTACTGTTGAAATAAATGCAGTATCAAAGTAAGAGTGTGTGAACATTAGGTAAAAAGTGTTTAGGCTAAGAAAGAAGCACGTGTATGTGTGTGGAAATGAGGCATGTAGTAAGAAAATGCTTTGAGTGCTCAAACTGAGTAGAGCACAATAAGTAGTATTAGTGCATTAAAATCAGTATTACCCTTTCCAGATGTGCAAACTGCTGATTCCATGGCAATAATGCACCATTATACCATCAGAGATGCAGGCTTTTGAACGAAACTCTGATAACAAGCCAGGTGATTCCTCTTTTCTTTAGTCCAGAGAATCCAGCAGCCATGTTTTCCAAATCCAATTTCAAATTTTGATTTGTTTGACCACAGAACAGTTTTCTACTTTGCCTCAGTCGATTTTAAATTAGCTTAGGCCAAAAGATAGTGGCATTTTCTTCTGGATCATGTTCACATTTGGTTTCTTCTTTGCATCATACAGCTTCAGCTTGTATTTGAATACAGTTTGCTGTGGATAGCACAGCGAACTGTGTTCACAGAGAATGCCACCTGAGGGCATCCAATATTGATTTTTGGCCTTGTGCACAGAGATTTCTCCAGGTTGTCTAAATCCTTTGATGATATACTGTAAAGGATGAGCTATTTAAAGACTTTCATTTTATTTTAAGGGACATATTCTGAAAATGTTCCACATTTTGTAGATCCAGTTTTATGTAGATTGGTAAACCTCTGCCCACCTTTGTTTCTGAGAAGGTCTGCCTCTCTAAGATGCTCTTTTCCTCCTGTTCCTTTTTTATACCACTTACTTCGAGGATTTTGTTGCACCTTTCATTTCATTTAAATAATTTTGAGAAAAATGCGTTGTTTCTATGATTTGCAAATCATTGTTTTCTGGTTTTATTTCTATTTTACACAGCATCCACACTTTTTTGGAACTGGGGTTATAAGTTGTCTTTTATCTAGTGTTTCTGGGCAGGAACTATATAGAGGTTTCTGCTAATAATGCACTGTAAACCCAAAGCAATAACTGAAAGAGTCAGGTTTGTCTGACAGTGAGTAATTTGATTCAGTTTGAGTACGTTCATTAACAATATTTCTAATCCCTTCTATATATACCTGCTACACAACTTTTTACATATTTTTATAAAAGTCATCAGTCCTTGACAGGTATTTGCACTTATTATTAATATTTTGTTTTTTTTGTGTGTGTGAGTGAGAGCCAGTATGTAAAGAATATACACTGAGCATCCTGGCAGCATTATGTACAAAGGTATTAGATACAATGTGATAATATTTCTTTCATGCTTTCTGATGTGCTTGGGTATTTTTAATTCCATGGTTTGTAATCTCACTTGAAGTTTGTGCTCGGAGTGTGTTTAAATTTAAACCTCAAGTGCTTTCTTCATTTATAGGCAGGGCACTTGTCTCCTGTCCCCCACATCGTGTTGACAGAGTGCTGTCCTGCTTCGCTCACAAACTCAGAGGATCCTGTCAGAGATTTAGGGAATGACCTTGTGGAGGAGACTCAATCACAAGATTGGACTGGTCATCATTCAGTCTGCAAGACTATAATTTCAAGGGGAAAGCATTCAGGGGGATTTGAAAGTCCTCCACGGCGAGAACGGTGTTCGGATAGCGAATTCAAACAGGAAGTTGCCCTGCTGGTGACAGATCTGGACATGAGAGTGGTGTCTCGTCTTGAGGCCCAAGAGCTCAGTGAGACTAAAGGAGATGTTCTTCACACTCTAATGATCTCACCGCAGACTAAAGAACTGTCTGAAACTCAGCTGAGTCACCGGCCTCTGCTAGTACTTTTCAAGGTACAAAAAACTGTCAAAGAGGCCTACGAAATGCTGTATTCCCTTATGGGGTCATTCAAATTAAAATTCTCCCATGCCCCAGCCCAGCAGATGTCTCTAGCTGAGGCTCTCAGAAGGGGCATAGAGACCGGGGCTAGCATGCTGACATTTCACCACAAACCTGAAATGAGGTTAATACCCGAGATACGGCTGAGCTCAGTAAGCAGTACTCTTAACTCTAATGGGTCAACTAGCTCTGCGGACACTCAAAGGAGAATGACAGAAGATGTCCGACGCACCACCTACAAGAGGCTGGACAGCTTGGAGGAGACTATTCGAGAGCTGGAAAACACATTGATAGAGATCAGTGGTCATGCTACTACAGAGCAGCTGTACAGTCAGACGATCATCAAAAGTACCCCTGAACCTATGACTGCTAGTCCAACTTCTGATGCGAAGAAGCCACCACTCCCACCCAAGCCGTCCGCCTCGAGTCCATCATCAATCCAGGTTTATTGCTTACACCTCCTGTGTCCATTCCTGCTCTGAAGCAGAATCCTTTTTTTTCTTCACTACTTCTCTGTGGATGACTGTTGGAAATTCACTTTCCAGCTTCTGATGTCTGCTCCCTGATTAAATCGGCATGCGACTGTATTTGAAATCGAAACTGTGCAGAGGGGACAGACAGCAGACTTCCTACCTACTTGTCTGTTCTGTGATTAGTGCTGGGGCTGCTCTCCTGCTGAGCCCAGAGTTGTTAATTGTTTTTTATTGATCTGTCCTGGTATCTCCTATCTGTCTTTGACTCTAGCTAATTTTGCCTTTTGTTACACCAAGAGCCAATAAAAAAATAAATGCATTTTCCTCTTCTCCTTTTCTGCTCTTTACTGGTTAGCACGATCTAATTAATTTAATTTCTTATCTTAGTTCTGCCCTGAAATCCAACTCTTTTCCTCACTAATCATTTTAAGCACAAAGCAATACAACTGCAGTTATGCTTTATTAAAAGGTAGCACAAGGAGATATTTACATTAAGCTGTATCTTCCATTATCCAGCATCATTTTGTTGTACATTATACTCTTTTTGCAGCAGCTGTTTTGACGTGTCATTGCAAGGTAAACAGATACATTATTAATGAGATTAAGAATCTGTTCCATGTACATGGGCCAGGTCCTGGTATTGTTCATGCTGGCCTCCTTAAATGGCTGACATGCCCTGCTGTGACAAGTCAGAATGGCTTTTATAAAAAGGGCCTGTTGCACACATTACAGTGGCTATGCTTAAATGGAGCCTAATATTTCTATTCTGTGAATGTTCACTTTAAAAAACCAAACACAGTAGAAGTTCCTCATATGAACACCTCAAGCACAATAAACAGGTCTGCTCATTTCTGCCCTTTCAAATCATTTCAATGCGAGGAACGAAGAGTAGCACATTAACAGCAACTTCTGCCCTAAACAGATGTGAGAAATCCTTTCTCGGGGAGCTATTCAGACATGCGTCACAGATAAAAGAGCCACTGACAAATGCAGATGCATGACTTATTCAGCACTTTTGCGACATTGTTTTGATTAAATGTGTATTCATCCACATAAATTTACAATCCACGTAAACAGCTGACCCAAAATGTTTAATCATAAGAACTCAAATTTATGGTCATAAACAGAGTCATTGAAACTGTTTAACTGCTTTCAGTTAACGAGATAAAACTGCAAAGAGAAAATTCAATCTAATAAGTTTAAAAACAAAAGATTTCTTACCAAAGCCTAGTATCACTTCTAATATACTTCATATTAATATGTACTGACCATGTGCTGAACTCTATTACCAGATGTTGTCATCGGCCTGGCTTTAGCTCACCTCCAGCTGACCGCTACACAACAAAAGATTAGTAATTATCAAAAGCATTCCTGTGTCAGCTGCCACTTCTCTGAGAGGTCTTGACAGCTTGCGTAGCACTCCCTGTTGCTCTGATTGTAGCCTACCACTCAGGGCAGGGCTGCAATGCTTGACAGTCACAGTGTCATGGTGAGTTTTAGCCCTCTGATGTAGAGCCAGAAAGCATTCCCATGGGTACGGCTGAGGATTACAGAGTCTTCACACATTATTTCATCACTCCAACTTCAACCACGTTCATCATTTCAACATGACCCCTCTTCCAACTTTTGTCCAACATTTGCTGGCACACTTACCAAATTCACACTGACAAGAAATCTACTTTCAGAACCCATTAGAGTTTAGTTTTTAATTAGCACATCAAACAGCAAGTTTACTTGCAAATTTTATGATCTAATTTTAAAATTCTGCTTCTCGTTAAAAAAAGGATTGGCACAGAAGGAAGGTGGTTACAAGCCTTTCTTCTCTGAATTAATGTAGTAGGGGAAACTGACTATTTGATATTAGGGTTAATCTTTTGTTAGTTTTCCTTTCAGCTAATGTCTCTGTGTGCAGATGAGGCACAGTTGGATGGAAATTTGACTGGATGTGTATTTGTTTTTCTGTGTATTAGAGAGAGTCAATAGAGTAACTCAGCAGGAAAGATCATTAAGCACACTGCCTCGTGGATCCTGTGGTGAGGCTAAGCTACGCAACGTCAGTTTTGATGCCGCATTTCTATATTCTGGTCTTTGTCATCTTCTGCTGATAGATAGTGAAACTGTGAAGTGGATAGTTCCATTTTATACCAGCTATAAGCTCAGGTCTCAAAAACCTTATTAGTCTCAAACTCTGTAGCAAGTAGATGTGTGTCTGAGGCTTAAATTGAAGACACTGTAGAGGGGAAGTGAAATGTACAGACATCTGCTGTGTGACAAAGTGTTATTAATGGTTCTTCTCTTGTTTATTCTTTTCTTAGGGAGGAACTAATTCTGGTGGCGGGAAGTTTCTCCACTCCTCGGCTGCCTCCAAACTGAAGCACCTGCAACAAAACAGCACAGAAAAGACTAAAAGTGGCAAAAGAGAGGACTTCATGAAGGTCCAGGGCCAGCAACAGGTACAATTGGCCTTTACATTTCGCACTGTTGAGGCCAAACACACACTTGATCTGGCGGTGTCTGTGCATGTTCCCTATGATGGACAAGTGGCATATTAGGTGTAACCATCTTAAGCACCTAATTAAGGCTTGTGCAAAATGGAGATATAAAAAAAAACCATGAAAATTACAGTAATGGTCATTATTGAATGGTACTGCCTTTATGCCCACAGAGTCACTACAGTTGAAATTGTCATAGGTTCAAAGAGAGGCACACTCAAAACTATTTTTTTCGTCACCTTCATAAACATGAAGCTATCATTTTGAGTAAAATGCAGCTGAATTGTATAAAATCAAATGTTTATTTATTGAAGTATTTTTATTATTAGGGAAAAAAATGCCATATATACTGAATGTATACCAATAAAGTAAATTTAATTTGACCAGATTCTGTTAAATTTACTCTTTTACATTGTACTTATGTTGTCAAATTGCTTAACATCAGCATTTTGTGCATAAATATTTTTTTTGAGTGCAAAAATCTGGGCTTACCAAAAATCAAGACAGAAAGGATAGTATTGATTTTGTTCTGTGTTTAAGCAAATTTAATTACTTTGTTCCTCAAATAGAGACATATTTTGCCTTAATGTTTACACCACCTCCCCAACAATTTCAGCAATCCTTCGTTCATAGTTATTTTCTTGAAAGCAAGTGTGTGTGCATCCATTCACGTAATCCACTCTGCACCAGATCAAGATTAAATAGGCCTTAACTACCACTCTTCACTGCCACTCGATCCTTTCTGTGCCCCACAGAACCACTGCAACCTTTCAGCATGATACATTCCTCGCCCTCTGTGTATTACAGTCTGTGTAACATTCAAGATACAAACTTAACAGACAGCAGAAGTGATGAATTGAATTCAAAGCCAGTTTTGCCAACAATCATAAACTTTTTAATGGCACATTATTGTGACAGGCTCATCATCACGAGAATGCTGAATTGGATCAAAGGATTTTTTGCAGGCACTGTCCCACAGAGAGATGCATGTCACACAGGTTAGAGTGATGAAGGATTAGCACTTTAATTACCTAGCAGTTTTTCTTGTCTGAAAGTCTTAAGTGGCTTCTAATTATATAATTTAAACCTATTAAAGTGTTTTCATGTATTAGCATTATAGACATGCTCGCATCTTTAACAGGTCTTCACTTCTGTTTTTTTTTCTGAAGTCTGACAGGAAATTGGGTATGAAGAAACTCTTAAAAGTGCTTGAGTTTAATTTATAAAACTTCATAAACTCCCTCTCTCAGTATTTGTTGTTATGCATATGCCTGACAGCTGACTTTTCATTCTTTCTAATATGCTGGCATTTTAGAGGTTTAAAGTAAGGCAAAAGACTGGACATAAGGATGCTAGATGGCCTCTAGAGGCAAGGAAATTGAACTGTTGAAGCATGTCGGTCAAGTAAAGCCAAGAGACGATTTTTACAGCATGCCGGTGCACAGGAGGGGAAAAAGGCTTAATGTCAATGTAATTTGAAAAATAACCGAAGCAGTGAAGTGCACCTAAACCTTCATAACCCACAGAATTTGACAGAGCATTCAGACACAAATTCAGTCTTAAAGATTGAAAAATGAATGCGTAAGGCAGACAGCCAGAGACTTGAGACATGGGGGGCTTTGGTTGCCTCATACTGAGAGAAGATTGAGAAGAATCTCTACAGAGCCATGTAATAATCACCCCTTGAGTCACTGGCAATCACTGATTATTCAGTATGAAGAGGGCAGTTCTCTTTCCACCATAAAGTCTTTCAGGTTTCCTCTTCTTTATGTCTTTTTCTTCCCCTTTCCGCTTTCTCTACTCTGCAATTTATGCATGCTGGCCCTTTCTCCTTTTCACTCTTTCTCTGTCAGTCTCGCTCATTCCCTGAGATTTGGAAGCTGAGTGGATGCCTACACTTGTGTAATGAAAGCAAAATTAATCCCATTATTTCAGTATGACACTCACAGGCAGCACAGTCTCTTTGTCCACAAACTTCAAAACAGTCATTGTGAAAAGATGCTGTACGAGTGAAAGCGCTATCCTCCGAGGGACGGTGGACACTCAAAGCTAATTGTCGGCATGGGAAGTCGGTGCCAAGCAGTTAAGGGTAGCAGCATACCACAACTGTGTGATTAATAACAAAGAGAAACAAATAACCAGCTGGTTTAGTCTAGGAGAATAAAAAGTCAGCTGTGGTAGGCGCTACAATAGCCAATAACTCTATTTTGTATTACTTTTAACGATGAAGTCAACTAGTCCCTTTGTACATTTCCAGGTGTTGTATAAAGACAAGCAAAAAACATTTATCAGATGCAAAAGTGCATTTGATATAATAATTGGCCACTTTTTTAAATTGATGTTAAGATGTTGGTAGGCCTCCATTTTTTTAAAATGCTGCCATAGTTTTTTTAGCTGCTTTAATGTTAAAGAGGTTAGTTGGTCAGATACTTGTCCTAAATATCCATGCTTCTAACAATCACTAGTTAAGCTCCTGTTACATTCATTAATGGTGCGAGCCTCATGGATGAACATTTACAGACGGGCCTGCGTGTGCACCTCCCTGCAACTTAAATGTGCAAACTGGCAATTTCCAAAGTTTTGATCCATAGTTAACAATTACTGAGGAAATAAACACTGGTTACTTGTAATCTAGACCTCTACTACTGGTCACAAAGTAGCTCTATCATGAAAGTTGGGCAGACATCTGCACCATTACCTCCCTATCTACTCGGTTTCCTTCATAAACACTGGCGAACATTCTTTCTCGCATTCTTTCTCCAACTATCCTTCCATCTGTTTTCTTCATGCAGTTCAGGGTTGCAGGGGTGCTGAAGCCTCTGTCAGCTGTCACCGGGAGAGAGGTGAGGTAGTCCCTGAACATGCCACCAGTCTACTGGAAAGCTAATGCAGAGCGACAGACAGCCATTAATATTTACACCTTTGGCCAATTTAGAAACACTAATTAACCTGCATGTTTTGGACCGTGGGAGGAAGCTGCCAGGGGGAAATTTAGCACAAGAATTGTCTTTTTATCTTTTTATCTAATACAACAAAACAAAGAGCCGTAGCTCGAGGGAGGAAAGAATCTCAGAAATAAATTTTGCTGTCAGGCAGACCTGTGACCTCTTGCTCTTGTTATGCACTGTGACAATCCCAAGTAAGTTTACCATGGATTGCATTGTGCAATGTAGATAAATTGCATGTGGATTTTTTGCTTGTTGAAAAGTGTAGTGTACCTTGTGTAGTTTGAGTCAATGCTCTGTGGCCATCTGATTACAACCATAACAAAATAGCTCTCAACCAAATTTCATTGCTTAAAAAGCAGCTACATGAAAGTGTTTTTTTAATTGTAATATGTAATCAGTAAACAGGGCAGTATGGTGGTGTGGTGGTTAGCATTGTTGCCTCACAGCAAGAAGGTTCTGGGTTCCACCGCCCGTTTTGTGTAGCGATTGCATGTTCTCCCCTTGGTTTCATAGGTTCTCTGTATACAGAAGAAAATAGATGGATGGTTAATCAGTGCAACGCAGTTTTTGCTCTACTTGCTTTCAGACTGTGTTTACTGGAAAGGTCTGATATAATGGCATCAGAACTATAAAAGAAGAGTTGAAATTGGTAAATAATTGAATTAAGGCTATACTAGTGATACTTATCTGTCTATCTGTCTGAATGGCCTTGCATCATTAACTCTATACATATTTTTGAAATCTTTAATATCAAATGAAAATGGTGCAGAGCCTGATAATTTAGCTTAAAGATGGATGAGGCAAAATCAGTCTACTAAATCATTTTAAATTCAGTATAATGAAACAGCTGAGCAAAGACTAGGCAGGAAAAAACATGCTGATTATCTGCTGCTCATCTCATCAAATTATCAAGGCGGCTGGCTGATTTGCATACTGCCTTTAAGAGCTAATTAAGAACTTTTGCCCAATCTACATTTTACTTTACCTGGTGTCTTTTTTTTTTTTTAAACCCCTCAGTGACATCTGGCGTGTCATCTTTCTGAAGAGAAATTCTACTTACAGCCACTAAAAAAAAAATAAAAAAAATATGATCTATTCTTTAAATTTATGTAACCTTAAAGTTTAGCTGATATTTTTGAGTTGTGTAAAATGTGGCAATGACTACAGTTAATCACAGTGTTTCCCATCAACATTTCACCACCAAACTCACTGCTAATTTTTAAAAAATATTGTTGTTTTAACAATTAGACGTGCCCACCTTGGGTGATCTCTCTCCTTAGCGCCGAACTCAAGGTAAAATAGGCTATTCTCTTAAACATCTGCTGTTCATAGCTCCCTAAATGGTCCCAAACTTTTACCCCTCCTTCCATTTCCCCTTGGTGTTTTTAGATTGTTCTCTTTTGTCTCTTCTTGCCAAACCGTAATGACATTTCTGGGGCATTTTAAATGGGGTCCAAACCCAAGGAACGAGGACAGCACTTCAGAGTCTCCTGATGGTCTGCTGTCCCCTGCTTCAGCTAGTACATAAATAAACCTAAATATCTGAATACATTTAAATATCTTTACCGCACAATGACACTTTCCTCCAGATTGCATGAAAGGCAGTTGGTGTTCATTTACTTGTCATGACTGAAAGCCAGCTGGAAAGATAGTTTATTATTTTTAAGATAAAACGAGATGAATTGGTGCCACTTTTTGGTTAAACGCGGGTCCTGCCATTTCAAGACAAAATACTGATTGAACATTGCGGCATTTCAATCACCATAAATTAGGATTATGGGGTAGGGATAAAGTTGGCCAGTCAGATTTTCATAATGGCCTTGCTACACCTTACCACAGTTTCAAAAATGTTACTTCAAATGAAGCGGTGTAAAATGTAACTTTTTTTCCCCCCGGAGAATTTGTTTCTTTTTTAGATTTAATTCTAGCGTTATCTATGTGTATTTGCAGGTGTTAAAATTAACAGAGCTTTTCTGATAGCGCCTCGTGCCGCTGTACTCGGGCTGCTTGCTCAATAAAGCTATACTGAGACATACTTAGACCATTTCAGGCATGAGGATCCTTCAAATCAATGTGCTGGATAAGAACAGACAGTTCAAAGCCACAATTTCTCTCCGTTTGCTTTGGCACAGATCAAGGAAGGCATGACAATGTGAATCACTTTCACGCCGCAAAACCCTATTTCCATTTCCCATTTGGCCACTTATTACTTCTGGCAGTAAAGCAGGCTAGTTAAAGGTGTTGGGCATGAGTTGGGGTTAGTAAAGGACTATCCATGGAGGTTATCATTTGGCAGGCAGGTCTGAGTGCGTGAGATGAAGGGGTGCTCTCCCACACTCGCACACTCCAGAAAAAATATGTCCACCAGGCTTGAGAAGAGTTCCTTGAGCAGAAGGAACAGCCCGGCTCTCTGGGAACGGTTGGCAGCCCAGGATCTGGAGCTGCAACAGAGCAGATGAAAGCCTCCCAGCAGTGCAGTCTAGACTAGCGCACCTGCTGTCTTTTCAAGCAGAACTAATTCCCGTAATCCCAAAACAAACACAGAGTAAAACTTTTATAGCCACAGAAATCAACTTTTCTCCTGTTGCTTCTTCTGAAAAGTACAAAAACACATTTTTTTTGGTCATATATTAATAAGTGAGTATTTACTTTTTAAATTGGATTCACACATAAAACACAGAAACTGTTCTCTCAGATGTAGTCTGCTTAACAAAGATGGACCAATACATGTTGTAAACGTATCACTCACAACTCTCAATCTACTGTTGAAACAGTGCCATCTACTGTCTCATTTCTGCATTACACAAAATTACTAAAAGCATGTGTACATTTTTAATAGGTCAACGTTAATAAAGCAAGTGTCAAAATGAAGGTGGTCAACAGTGTCATTTGCCTACTTTCACTGTTGCACCTTCTCAGTGGTATCAGTGATTTTGTTTATCGCGTGTAGATGGCAGCCTGTGTCGTGGCTTGCATCACACAGTCTGATATCAACCTGAATAACAATCTCCTGTGTTTGTTTCCTGTTCTGTTTTCACTCCCCTCCCCTTCACTACGTTTCTTCTGACACTTGTTCCTGCGGTGCAACCTCACCTACCCCGTCACCCCGTGTGAACCTGTGCTGCCCTGCACCTCCTGGCCTGCCCATCTACCCTACCTATAAAACCTGCAGCAGTGAGCAACCTGTCCGTGTCCAACCTCTTCAGTTTCCTTCTTCTCCTGTTCACCTGACTCCGGAGATACACACAACCATCTGCTCCCTGTACCTTATCAACTACATTCATATCCCCAATGTTTACTCT
>VUQG01018734.1:38048-58813 GCA_015106755.1 Etia nguti
GGCCCCAGGGGGGAGGAGGGGGGGGGGGGGGGGCAGCTGCAGAACCAGAAAGAGGTGGTGGTGGAGGAGGAGGTGGTGGTGGTGGTGGTGCAGGACCTCCTGGTAGAGGTGGAGGCGGTGGAGGTGGAGAGACAGTCTGCTCTGAGCCACCTGGAGGGGGAGGCGGTGGCGAAGGGATGCCAGATGACGGGGAGGCTAAATTAGCAGAGTCTGGAGCGCTGGCTTGGTTGGCTGGGGCTGGGCTTTGAATGTATTCAACAACTGTGACAGGCATGACTTGGACGTCCAGACTTCCTGAGGCAGTGCGTCCCACTCGGATTAGCCCTTTGTCCTGCAGCTCCTGGATCTTCTGCTCTAGCTCTGAAGGTCCCTGAGGGCCAGTGATACCCAGCCGCTCCCTGTCCTTCTCCCTCTCCCTGTCCAGCTCACGCTCTCTTTCTCTCTGCTGCAAAGTGCTAACCTGGGAACATGACTCTCGCAGGCTTTCCTACAAGGGACAAGTGCGCAGAGTTAGGTTGTAGCATGGTCAAGTTTAATTGAATACTTTTGGATTAAACCTTAAAAAGTGGTGACAAAAACTTAAACCAAAGACAGATTGCTATATGGTTTTATGCCATCATATTTTCTTTTGAATTATTCTAAATCCAAATTCAATGATGGGCTTTAGTTTTTCTAGTCATAACTACTGGGCAAAATAAAGTATCAGCCATATACTGCTGTTAAATAAAAAATGATCACCATTTCATACATTTTGTCATTTTCTCCTCTAGCTGTTATTAAGTTGAATAAAGGGGTAGACCACCTGGCATTACCATCCTCAGGGTTATGCCCATACCATGGCAAAAAATCAAAAGTAACTTAGACATTTATTCAACAAGTCCTTTTTTTTTTTTTTTTAACATGCTTTTAACCTTATTTAAACAAATCTGTGTAACGATTACAACTCGAAGGCAGCACTTACTTTGAACAGCTCAGCCTCCTTTGTGGCCTGCATGAGCTGAGTCTCCAGTTCAGTTATTCTCTCTGCGGTCTGGTTCTCCATCTCCTGAAGCCGTGCGCTCAGCTGCAACATCACACAAGCAACACTGCTTCAGCATGATTTCACGTAATGTGCAACAACATTGCCTCTGTTTATTCAGTCAGATTCTTCTCTTTCTTTTTCTTTCTTTTTGATGCCAACCTGATTGTTGTGCTCCTGTAATTCATCCACATGCTCCAGTACCCCTCCTCTGTTCTCAGCATCCTCCAGCAGAGCTCCCACATCTAACACATTGTCCAAGTAGGCCTGGATCTGGACCTGCAGCTTCTCGCTCTCCGTTAGCTTCAGAGTCTAATACACAAAGATACACACTATATGTACATCATAGGAATAAATTATCACAGAACATGATTCTATATTAATAAAAAAAAATGGTAGTTTATGAGAATGAAACATAAGGTTTTAAGGCTAAATTTAATATCTTAATAGCAGAAAACAAAATTTCATGGTGGCATTTATCTTAATATTAGCACTAATTATACTTTCTTTGTTTTTTTAATCAAAGAAACACTACGTCATTTGGAATACATTTCGCTTTACTGTGAAGTGAGGAAGTGATTGTGTGACAAAAAAGTAGAGTGAAAGTATAAGTAGAGTGATTCAGATGAAGAGGCGACAGCTGAGTAAAAGAGGAAGAAAGTGGGCATTAGAATTGAACATCTGGATACTTGAAGTTGTAAATTTATCAGAAAAGGGAATATTTAAATGATATATTAAAGTATTTTTTCTTTCTCAGTACAGGCTTGAAGTTGTTAGAAAGAGACATTATAAATTAAAAGCAAAGAAGCCCCTATGAATTCTTTCTCCAACACAGTGCACATAAGTTAAACTTCCATAGGCCTGGTGCATGCTTTCACTAATACCCCTTTGCACCACAAGATGGTGTAGGAAGTCAGTGTCACCTCCAGTTTACATGAGAGGGTGTGGAAACGCCAACAAAGAAGCAGATTGTAAAAGAATAGGCATTCTAGTGAACTGGATGGCAAACAATGATTCATGCACCCTTATCATCACCAGCATGAAGTTCCAAAGAGAAACTATGTCTGGTTGCAAAGAAAATAAATGATAAAATCGGCAAAACAAGAGAAAACATCTAACAAGCTTTCTACTGCTGGGGACAGCTCTTGGAGAGTAAAGGAATAAATGATCACGCCGACAGCTGAACTGGCAATGCTGCAACTAGTCTGGTAAAATTAAAGCAGTTAATGCTAATATTTTCCACGCAGCGATAGCTTGTAAAGAGAGAGTACATGGTATCTGACACAAAAGTTGTTTGGCTATGTTAATAACTTGACAAGATGTTAAGCGATTGACCTCTTGTGAATCTAAAAGTATAATACAATCGCTGTATATCATTAACACTTAATAGCTGTCTACCAAACTGTTAACTAGGTCAGCACCTGTGCTTCCATTTAACACTTATTGTACTTAAGACTAACACAGAGAGACAACTATTCACTCTATCAATCCTAAAACCAAAGTAGAATCACCAGTTAAGAAAATTTCATAAAGCTGAATCTGTTTATCTGGAAATAAAACAGCCCGTTTTAAAAGTTGATTAGGCAAATTTAGATACAGTGTGAAAAGATACACTTCTATTAGCTGTAGCTTTTCTGGTCATATGAGGGACTTTTTTTTATTTTATTTTAAATATACACACCTCTAGATACTTGTCTAATCCAAGGTGAGTGAACTCATATTGTAGATGGACACGGAAGTTCATGTTCTCCACTGAATGGACCACAATGTTTATGAACTGCATGCAGGCAACCTTTGGATAGAAACAATGAGAGTTGAATGTCGTTCACGCACACGTTCTCTTGGTGAAGCTGAATCCAGTGGTCCAGTTATTAAATTTGTGGTACCTACCATGAAGTCAATGTTGTTGTCATCATTGACGAAGTACTCCATGAGCTTCTCAAAGCGGTTCTTTTCTTTGCTCACCTGAAAAAAAAATAGAAGCTTGCTAAATATGTATTTTTATTATTGTGAATATGGGAAGATTAAAAATAAACAGATTTTAAATGTGTTAGCCCACGTCAGAGAACATAAATAGTGAGAGTATATTCTGCACCTCAGTATGGTACGTGAGTTCAGTCTTAAACATAAACATGCATGACTTCTAGACATGCTAAAATTGCGACCATAGTGCATGTGAGCAGTAGACTGTTACTCATAAGATGAGCAATGAAAGAGGGGAAGTCTGAAGTAATTAGATGCCTGAACAGTCGAAGTCAAATAAGGCTCTTGCAATATGAGGAAACTGCCAGAAAACAAATCATTTCACCTCTTTAAAGTTGTCAAAGGCAGAGAGAATGATGTCGTGTCCTCCTCGGACGAGACACACGGCAGCCAGCAGCTCCAAAACAAGAGCTTTGGTCCTGCCACGACAGAGGAGGATGGGTGAGATGTGGATACAGACAGTTAACACATTTTATCTCACAGACAAATGCGCTCACCTGGGATTCCTGCTGTTGAGACTGAGGGTGATCTCATTCACGCAGCGTGGGTGAGTCATCACCAAATTAAAACCAGACTGAAAGCAGAGGGAAGATAGATAAACAGCTGTTCACTCCAGAGTAAATGTGATAAAATGTGCTAGAAGTGTGTTTGGGACTGGGAGAAACAACAGAAACCCAGAAAACATGTCATATACTGTGATAATCCATTTTAAAGACAGCGTAGGAAGTAAGTGACTGTATTAGACTGTGTGCTAAAGCTTTACCTGATAGTTCATGATGGCTCGCAGGCACATTATGCACACATGTACATCATCTCTCTGGTTGTTTATGTGGGACTTCTTATGTATCTTGTTTACCAGAGTGGAGCTTATTCTGTGGAGCAATAACACATGTGTGGAAGACATGTTTGAGGGAAGAGAATCTCCTGTATGTGCAAATGATTTGATATGCAGTGAGATACTTGTAGCTTTGACTTCTAGGGTTTTGGACAGTCACTGTGTTTGACAGATGCTATGTAGCACAACATGGAATGAAGATAAAGGATAAAAGACGAACTAACTTTACTAACAAACAGTTAGATGACCAAGTGAGGGGATCTGAATGAGTGAGAGCAGGAGAATGTCAACGGTTATCTGTTTTAAGAGGAAGCTGTGCTGTAGCACTGTTTCAGTTAAGTTACCTATGTTTCATATTTTAGAGTTATAATTTTATGTCATTATATTATATATCAGTTAGAGCTGTCAGTTTATTTGAGAGTATTTCTATTGCTGGACTCACAGATTTCCTCAAATTCAGTCCTAAATATTTATACATCAACAACTTCTTAAAAGAAAGAGAGGTGTAGTATGGCACGGTTCTCACAGCAGTGGAAACCACTGTGGCACTTATCAGTACCGCAGAGGTTCGTGGAGTTTTCACACCACTTCTGCTTTGCATGAGTCTATTTTTTGACACTGGGTAGAGCTTCTTATGTTCAAAGTTCATTCTTCATTCAAAGGCATTTGAACTGTGCAACATCTCTGAATCCATATTGCTGTTTCTTACTAGCTACTGATCCTCAGTAACCTTTCAAGTCTCGAGTTTCTTACCTTACAGTCAGTGCACGAGCCGCTCTGGTCATGCCATGTGACTGATGGCTGCTGGAGCTCTTGGTCAAGTCTTCCATTGACCTTTCTGCTGATTTTCCTCTGTCTGACAGGCTGCCCCCATTTTCTATACTCTCAACCTCAAACCTTAAACGAGCAAAGATAGATATCTTTTAACATAATCTATAATAGCATAATTAGGTTTCAAAACTCAGTCTGATTCATGTCTGCGTAGTACTCACGAGCTGTCACTTTGTGCGTAGGACAGGTATTCTACCAGAACATCCAAACCTTTATTTTGGTCATTGAGAAACTCCTGGGCCCATCTTCAAAAAGAAAAGTGAAGCACGCTGCTTAATATTATGTCATATATAATAGATTCTGTGCCCAGACTGGATTTATAGGCAAAGATTGTAATTTTAGAAAGAAAACAGAACACAGTCCTGCTCTAAATAATCCAGCACAGTCAGGTGATTTTATTTTGCAATCTTACATTTTTTTTTTGATGAGTTGCACTAAAACGGAAAAAAAATTCAACAAAGTCAAAGGGCTAAAAAAACAATACAGATTATTTCAGCACTGGTTTTACCACCTTTTCCACTTTATGTACAAATACACTGAAGCTTTAAGTACTGTTTCTGTAAAAAGTTGTACATAAACTATATATAACTGTTGGTGTGGTGAAGAACCACTTCAGCAAAGATGCTGATCACCAGGTGAAAAATATCAAGTGAAACTAAAACAACTAAATGTTTATGTAGGTAAAGTGCACAGACAGTTAGCCGAGGCAGTTTCACTAAAGTTCACCATTAATCGTTTTTTATCATTAGTGACTGATAAAGATTTTCAGGTTGGATTGCATGAACTTTGCTATAAAACTCTGGAAATCCACTGGAGCATAAATGAGAAAACATACTTGTGGCACACCAAAAACCAAAATAAAACACATTACACCTTAAACACAAATAAACCAAACAGAGACTCGTGAAACAAATTCAGGCTCACCCAATGTGATTGGTGCGAAGGGATATCTCCAAATTTTTAAGGACCTGGGTGGCATCTTGGATCCTTTTCTTCAACTAAAAAAGCAGAAGAGGTTAAAGTCACTGATGCAGGCACACGATACATGCATAAGGAGGAGATACATTTGAAAGAACAAAAATGCTTTCTACTGACCCTACGAGACACCCCTCCTTGATCCTGGTAGAGGCTTTTGATCTTGGTCAGGTAAGTGGATGGGGGGCTCTTCACCTGGAAACGCTCCTGTGGGAGAATATTTTACAGAGGGTAGAGTCAGCACATGGTGAAGTAGAATTAATTTAAGCAGTGACCCCAAATAATGACTGATCCAGAACCATATTTTACCAGCAAGCTGCATTTGAAGTTTTTCTAGTAAATACAACAAGCACAAACCGCTCTCTGTTTCCATGCCGACGCCTCTATCAGTTGCCACCACAGAAACTATGTTGCAAGGTTTGCAACCACCACTTAAGACTCTCCCCTTTGGGTATTTGTGCACTTTATATCAACTCTGCCCCCAGTGGAGCCAATGCTACAAGAATCTGGTCCATTTTGATGGCATATGTTACTCATAAAAAACAAATAAAAGTTCTCACCTGATCACAGACTAATTCCCATTTTTTTTCATTATCGTATTGACTCAACAGCTGGAGTTTATCTGGAGGCAAGTTCATGGAACTCTGAAAGAAGAAAGATATAAAATGGATTTTAGAATTTACATGAAAATGTATTTGGAGTACAAAAAAACTCAACTCCATCTCCACTGATATTTAGTAGATAGATATTATACTGTATGCTATCATTTCTTCATGTTTCCTCCTCATGTAACAATATGCAAAACAACAATACCTCAGATGCACTTTCAGCATAAAACTGAAAGGCGGTAACTACCTACTGGTAGCAGATGACTCAGTGTTTACGTGTATGCATTGATCGTTGCCAATAGGTACCAATGTGTTACATGCTCTCAGTGTGTACTCAAGCTTCAGCAACACTTTTAGTGACTTTTTAAATAATATGACCCATGTTTAGACATTATTTGTGCAATCTGTTTCAGCTTTAGTAAAATATCTTTTTTGGTCACAAACTGCACATAATACTTCTGTTATTTCTGAACTTTATAAAGATCTTTATACAGACCAAGTATCCTCCACCTTCATGTTTTCAGTGTAGGTTGAATTTTGAGTTGGCATATTACTGTCCAAAAGGGACAGTTTCAGACTGAGTTATCAAACCTACAGGGACATGTCATGCGTAAAGTTTATTTCCCCATTCGCAGAAACTGAATGAGAGGAGGTTGTTTTAAAAAAAAAAAAAAAGGTCAAATTAAAAGGAATAAGATACTTCAAGGAAAAAGGCTTCACTCACAAAATTAACTTGCTTTCTTTGATCACTAATTCCCTGTAATTATTTATATTTTGCTTAAAGATATTTTTTTCACAGTCCTCTCTCACATTACTGCAGCTGGTACTATTTTTCTATGTAGCTGATCCAAAGCTTGAATCAATGTGACCATTTACAGCAAGTTTAAATCATTTCAGTTGATGCTGGGTGTGGCTTTTGAATCTAGTTTTGTGTACATTCAAGCGGCGGTTTGACATCTTCTGTAGACTTTTTTTTCTTTAAGAAGGGAGGAGTGAAAACGGAAATGATCTGATGCATTGGTGCTCGAGGAGATGAGGCTCCTTCCTTGGCTGATGTAAGGGAGAGGTCTTACTGTGGTTTTGTGGTACTTAAAAAAAAAATGGTAATGTGAGTGCCTCGCATTATGAAGTTTATAGCTTCTGATTTAGTTGCTCAAAAATAAAAAGTACTCACATTTTTCAGTAAAGTAAAAAACAAAAAAGAAGGTTCACTTCTCGTTTCCTTGTTGGTGATGTCAACAATATAATCTCTAGTCTGAGGTTTAACAAGTGACAAGTATTTTACTGTAGAAGGAAGACACTTGAGAGGGTGTTGTCATTTTCCGGAGAACACATTTTGTGTAGATATTGATGAACTGTTAACCCTGGCTCTAAACTGCATTATCTTGCACAACATTATAATGATGTTTCCATCCAAGGTTTGTTATATGAAGCAGACTTAGTGTGAATTTTGACTTGTTTTGAGAATAATGATGGTATGGTTTTCCAATCAATGCCATTTTTGAGAAAAGATGAATAGTTTTAGTTGGAATAGTTGCACGGCTTTATATTTATATTTGCTGTGTAAAGTGATGTGTTTTTCAGTACATAAAAAATAACTCTGTAATTGCTCCCACCTTCTATAAAAACACAAAATTATTATTTTTTATACACACAAAATTTTTATGTATGCTAAATATTTGCTTGAAAGGTTAAAACCAAATTACAACTGCTCTGAATAACACCGATCCTCCTTTTGTAATTGAATATTTTGTTGGGAAAGCCTATGTTAAAGTACCATCCTAAATTTTGTGGCATAATATTATTGATAATGGCAGGCAGGTGCTTTCCTCTGTGGTATAAGCCAGACTCATGGAAGCCACACCCTACAACTCATGGGTCTCAAAGGATTTGACACCAGATGTTCAGCGGCAGGACAACCTCAGGGGTTGACAGGTCAGAGAAGCTTCGGTGGCTTTAAGGGGATGTGCCCACTTCCAGACTAGTGGTTTTAATGAGTGTAGTTAAAATGTATATCTAGACACTTAACGCTGTAAATCATCTACCACATAAACTACAATGCCAGACATTATAGAAAATTAAAATGAGAACATTTTAGGGCAAACTGAACATGTTTAGATGTAAAAATCTGGAGAACTTGAGCTTTGAAAAAGTAAAACGTGCTTTTTTTGGTTTGTTTTTTTCTTAACTCATTGATCTTACTGGCTAAGATATGTCAGATTAACATGACTGTTTACAATATAGTGTCTTTGTTTCACTTTTGTAGATCTGTATTTTTCTTAGCATTACTAAAGAAAAAACAAAACAAAACTCTCATAGTTAACTCAATTTTTTTCATTAAAAAAAGCAAAGAATAAGCCAGGATTAAGATAGTCTGAGCAACATGGTTTCATATTTTATCAACATATAATCTAAAAGATTGTAATACTTGAAGTTTTATCTTTAGTAACTTGTTGTGAGACTGTTGAAAGAATGTTGAAACCGTTGCTTTCCGGTCCTGTGGCCTCCGTCATGTAAATGCATTGCTCAACTTCCCATTTCAGCCTGCTGTTGTGCATGCATTTATCAAGCAGTTTCTGGCTTGAATTTTTCTAACCAAACCATGAAGAATTTAGCAACTTGTTGACAGGATTGTCATTGTTTTTATCACTAAAGTGAAATTTTAAGTAACTGATGATATTTGTGCAAATTTGACTGGACAAAATGACAGACCATTAGACTCTGACTGAGGGTCTAATGGTCTTTCTAAGGTTCGGCTCTTTCTTCTCACGCGACAAATAGCTTTAGATACACCTAGAGAGTGTAAGAAATGAAGTAAAGTATATATTGTAGTCTATATTAGAGCAAAGTAAATTTCCAAAGAGTGAAAGACCAGTCACTTTCAAACTTGGCTTATTACTTTGACAATGTAACAATGTAAAATGAAAGCTGATTTGATATGTGTTTTTTCTGATCCTCTTAATCATACTTTCTTGCGCAATGGCCCTTACGTCTACAAGCCAAAACTTTGTGCAAAATCTAAATGTTTTCATATGCAGTAAGGGTGCATGGCGTGTCATGCTCTCACTCACCAGAACCGTGTTGAAGCGCTCCTCCAGCTCCTTCTCTGGCGGCATGGGAAGTTTGGGTTGAGGAGGCTGCTTTTTTTGCAAGGTTGGTGCAGAGTCATTCATTGCTGAAGCTGCACTGACTGAGTTTCTGGCCTCTCGACCTTCAGCCGGTTCGTGCTCCAAGCCCCCACCAGCCGCATTCCCCATCACTAATCTCCACAAGTAATCCAGGGGGACTGCTTTACACAAACTGTTTCCTCCAGGAAATCAGCGTATCCAAAAGCAAAGTGACGAAAGATGGTCACTCTGAATTACAAGAGCAAAAAGGCCCTAATCAAACCAAGTCTAGGGCCTCTAGGGCAATCAACATTAATTCTCAGGTTCACAAAATCCGCCTCACACCCGAGGACAGGGTGGGCAATGAAAAAAAAAAGTTTGTCCTCATGGCCCCCTTCTCCTTAAGTTGTCTTCAAGTTCCTTTTGACAATGAGGTGATAAATCCTGTTAGGGCCTGTTAGAACTCAAATAAAAGGTCCACCTATGACTCATGCACTGCTGCCTACATTAGTTGACCAAGAACTCCCCTAAATAGTTTAGTACCGAAGCCTGCGTGTGAGAGGAAGGCGACGAGGAGTGTGACACAGTCAGAAACCACAGAAGCACAAAAGCAGAAGAGTAACTTCCTGTGCATGACAGCTATAGAACCTGGGGCGGAGGACATGGTGGAAGATAAACATGGTAACCGTTACACGTAACCATGCAGTAGGTGGGTGATGATAAAGAAAAGATACTACAGGAATGAAGGGGAGCAGAATCTGTCCAGATATGATGTAAGATTAACAGATGTGGATGTAGATGTAAATTAACCCCACAATTATAGGGAACTTTGCAACATTTCACTAAGAAACCACCTTTTTGTACTAGAGTTAGTCATTTTTCTGATGTCAGCTTGACATGAGTCAAGGGTTACATTTGTTTTGGTATTTTCCCTTCATATGGTGGTTTAATCCAGACAGGTAAAGGTGGTTTCAGCGTGACAAGAATTGTCAAACAACACCCCTCTGTGGGTGAAGATGACTACTGCATCTAGTGAGATCTATCCAGTGGGAATGTTAAGATAGTTATGTTTCTGAATAGTAACTTTTTACCATTCGTTGGCTCAGTAATTTATGAAGCCTGTGTGTACACAAATGATTTCTGTTGAGGAAAAAGAATAATAAGTGATAGTGAAAGTGATCATTGTTAGCTCCGATGCAACAGGATATTCATTTTCAAAGCTTTCTGAGACTCACTGGAAGGCAACAGTGTTATCAGCTGAGTGAAAAGAAAAGATCAAGATAAAGATTCCTTTATTGTTGCCAAAAGAGAAGATTGGAGAGGTGTTTAGACATCAGGGAAATGCTGGAAATAATCATCAAAAGGATAAAGCTAACCATTTACTTACAGGTGTAACAGTGAAGATGCAAGGAGCAGAAGTATTGAAGGAAGGTGAGTTTAAATACCTGGAGTCTTTCATCTCAGTAAGTACACAAGATTGCTGAAGAAGAGAATGCATGCAGGTTGGAGAGGACTGAGATGACTGTCGGGGGTGACTCGTGACAGGAAGATAGAGAATGAGATGGTGTATAGTTAGGAAATGTTATCACAAAAAAAGAGATACGCAGACCTGGAGGTGGCAGAGTTGAAGATTTTCATTGGCCATGATGAACAAGGTTAGAGAGCAGCTGAAAGAAAGCAGATTTACTAAAGTGTTTAAGAGACAAAGAACTGATAAAAAATAATTTTAGTTTTTCTCTCTTATTATCTACGCCTTCTGTTTGTTTGTTTTTTCTTTTCTTTTTAATACAGTCTTTCTGTGACATAAAACCTACATTTTATGCTGTCAGTCCCTGCAATAATCCTTCCAAACCATGGGGTGGCGTTTATCATGAACAGATACAATTTACTACCGTGGTGCAAAGAAGAAGAAATTCATAGTCATTCCAAGATGACGGACCCGACAACATCTCCAGAGGACCAGTGGAAAGTGAGTAACTGCTAACAGAAACCTCTATTTCGGGTTCAAATGACTCATGTGCGAGGCGTATGGCAGCACTGGCAAATGACAAAAGCTGTGTTGTCTGTTGAAGTTGAAGGTTTAGTAAAGTGCAGGGAGAACACGGTTTGTTAGCTCCGAGGCTAAATAACGTTAGCTTCCTAGGTTTTGATAACGTTAGAAAGCTGTACTGTAATGGTTAGCTAGCCAATTGGCTACTTATGTAAACAAAGCAGCCATTGTCCCGCCTATGGTGTATGCAACACCATAGAGGGAACCATAGGAGTAGCTCCTTGTTTCTTGCAAATCTATAGTGCAGCATCAATATTTGTGAAGCTCACATTACCTTGCCTGATAGGCACCTGTTTTAAACTATATATAATTAATTACCACACCACAGAAATTAAAATTGTCTTCATTCCACCGACTCCTTAATAAAGACGTTTAACCAAATAAAACAAAGAAAATAAATGATTAATAATAATTAATGTGGTAATATGTGATTTTTGGTCATTTATTATGTCTCTAAAATAAATTGGGAATAGTAATTTTACAGTATGTTTTATATTGTAATGAAGTAAACGTGTAGTGGGATCTATTGTTCAAACTTAACATATATTAATTTTTCCCCTCCTGAGCCTTTGAGACTTTGGAAACCACAAATTAGACAGCTGTGCCCTACATCAAACAATAGCTCTGTGATGAAGGCACTTATTTTCTACAGCTTTTTACCCACCTGTTTTCCTGAACTGGACAAATCAGGGCAATGCTCAGTGGGGGCTTAACTGGCTGGTTATTGGTCTTTTGTCAAACAAATGTAGGGCAGCACAGCGTTTTCCCTTGTCATTAGCTTCACAGCCTCTTATTTTCTGCCTTTTTCTATCTTCTGCTCTCTGGTGATGGCTCGGCAGACCGATGGTGCTTTCAGCGATGGTGGCTTTGACAACAGTGAGTATTCAGTCAGTTCTTGTGCTGTACTTCATCACCAGTGTAATCTGATCTCTGACATGATACCGATAATAGATGTATATCAATATATGTTTCATTTTTGTTGTGAATTATGTTTGATCACTGCTGTCTTGCTGTCTAGGTTACATTTCTGAAGCAATCAGAAAGGGTACTATAGTGTCCCGGGCCAACAGTATCGGCTCAACAAGTGCCTCTTCGGTGCCAAATACAGGTATTGGGTTTGAATGTTGTATATTTACTGACAGTTTGCTACTAGTAATGTAATTGTAGTGTAGGTTAATTGTTTACTTACTTGATTTTTGTGTTGCTGTGTTATGGAAATGTGTTTCGTATTTTACAATATTTTCTTAAATTCTGTGAGGGTTTTATAAGATGTTAAATAATTTACTGTGTAAATTAAGTGCATCACAGTAATTCATACTGATGAAAAACAGTGAGTGTTGCCTATATGTGTGAAATGAGTGCCAACACATGAATTGATTTGATCAACTTTTTTAAAATAGCTACTTCAGCATTTTGTAAGTTAGCTAAGAAAAACGCTGCCAATATCATGGTTCAGATTTTTATTTTTTCATTAATGAGTATTAATCTATTCCCACATAGATGATGAAGACAGCGACTACAGGCATGAGACATCGTATAAGGACTCGTATAAAGATCGTCGGAGACAAGCACACACACAAGCTGAGCAGAAGCGTAGAGATGCTATCAAAGTAAGGACACCCATTTTGAAAGTTGAAGTTTTGCTTTAACTTTTTTCAGTAGTTACTAGTTGCTCTCTTTTAACATTAGAAAGGATATGATGACCTCCAGTCAATCGTTCCAACCTGCCAGCAGCAGTCTGAATTTGCGGTGGGAGCACAGAAGATCAGCAAGGCTACTATTCTGCAAAAAAGTAAGATGTGGTCAAACATAACCTTTGTTAACACTTGGACAAACTTGGACTACCTCTGATGAGTAACCTTGACTTCAGATTTAGTTGGAGATAATCTATATATTAATTAATACACCTGACATCTTTACAAGAAAAGAACAATTTTCAATCCTAGTTCCTGTTTATGTGCCATGGAAAACAATAGAGTGCTTTGTCCTGAACCTGTTGTGTATGGTGCTAGCTTTTCACAGTTACATTTCACATGGCCACATTTAGCAATAAAAAGAGACGAGAGGCTAGGTTTAAGGCAGAACAGATATTTCCTGTCTTGCAGGGGCTCCTTTACCCAACAAAAGAGGAAGTAACAGTACCAACGCCCTCAGTATAATGGTTAACTTTCAACAATGTACCTAAAATTTGTGTGTAAGGCAGAAATCCCCGACTGACAATTTCTTGGCTTTTTTTTTTTTTTAAGCAATAGACTACATCCATTTCCTTCACAAAGAAAAGAAGAAGCAAGAGGAGGAAGTTTCTGTCCTAAGAAAAGAAGTGATGGCTCTTAAGATTATGAAAACGTGAGTGGTTTAAAATTCATAAGCCAAAGTGCTTTTTCCACATTGTGTACTTCACAGGCCTTCTTTTTTTGGCGATCTGAGACTTCCCTAAATCCTGTAAACATACCTGCACTGTGTGCAAGTCACATCTGTTCTCCATCCAGACAGATGGAAAGACAGATTGTAAAAAGAACGCTGAGCTGAGGAAAGGAAAGAAAACTGTGGCGTAGGGAACGCATTGATGCGTGCTTTTATCCATGTTCTCAAAAGAGTGACTCAAATTCATTGTTTATGAAATTATATTGACCCTCCCCCTTTTTTTAATGTTTTAAAAGGAACTATGAGCACATAGTGAAGGCTCACCAGAACAACCCACAGCAGGGAGAGGATCAGGTGTCGGACCAGGTCAAGTTCAACATCTTTCAGAGCATCATGGACTCCTTGTTTCAATCTTTCAGCAACTCTGTTTCAATGAGCAGCTTCCAAGAACTGTCGGCCTGTGTTTTCAGTTGGATTGAGGAACACTGCAAGCCACAGGTAAAGGCGTATGTTTAAAGAAACCCATGAGAACTGAACGTATTTTGTGTTTATGTTGAGATATTCATAGTTTGTCTTCTGCTTATGTTCTTTCCTAGACGCTGCGGGAGTTTGTTGTTGGAGTGCTGCGGCAGCTCAACGGTCAGCTTTACTGACTGTGCCTGGCGTCTGGTTAACTCCCAAAAATGGACTTTTTGAGCTTATTCTGGCTTCTCAGTGTGGAGTAAAAAATGTTGATCAGCCTCAAGCCATGCCAAAGTATTTACACTCACTTTGACTCATCAGTGACTCCCTGGCTGCAATTTGATTACCTCATCACATGTGGCAGCGGTGAAAGCTGGCATTGGAATGAGCAGATATAAGTTTAAGACAAATCACTTTCAAAATGTACATGCATGTTTAACTAAGTGCATTTCAGGATATTCTGATTGTAATTTGCCTTGGCAACCCAGCAGTACAGAAGCCACTGAAATTGGTGTTTTCAATGTGTCAAGCAGGCAAAATATTGTTTAACTAATGGTAATCACCATCTGCAGTAGCCATAGTTGCCCACACTGAGACAGAAAACCTAAGGAGGGGAGATTAGATCTTAATAGCAAGAATTCTTCTTACAGATTGAGTGAACTGATAGTATGGTTTATGGTGCCTTTTAAAATAATCGATAGAGAGAAAATGGGGGGAAGGGAACTCATGAGCCGACACGTTCCCCTCTGTCACATCAAGCATGAATATGTAGCTTAATGCTGAACCAAAGGAGCTCTTTCAGCTTCAGTGGACAGACACTGAACCACTCCTCAGCTGTAGCAGATAATGGAAACTACTGCAGAGTAACAATCATTGCTAAGTGTGCTATCAGGAAAATGCTATATGAGGTCTCAACAATTTATCACTGGGATTTGGCTTGTAATCTGACACATTGTGAGATGTACATAAATGGAGCTGTGACAAGCTGACAAAGTGCTGAAATGTCAAATTATTGTATGTATAAATTTAAATCTCTTTACAGTGTGCCATTTAACATTTTATAGTTGGCGTATTTCAATTCAGTTTGGCTTCAGTGGCAGGAAAAGTAATTCTGTCTCATAATTGAGCTACATCACATTATGAAGCAATGTGTGTGGTGATCTTTCTGCAACTTTCAGATTTTCCTTTTATCAAAAAGCTTAAAATTTCAGCTTCAGTTGGTCCAATTCCAACAGAATGAACATTGTTTACTTCTGTTATCAGTGGTTCTCAGTGGCTAAGATGCAGTTCATGGCATGCTGTGTATCAGCCAGAACCTTTTTTTTTTTTTTTTTTCCTTTTCACCATCACTTTGAAAACTGTCCCTTTGAACTGCACCAGCCAGGTTCCTGCTGAGAGAAGCATTGAGATTTACAGCTGCTGTGTGCTGAATTATGACTTTCAAGTAGGTGACCGCTCATTTTAATGATGGTTTTGACTGTTGTTTCTATAAACATCCTTTCCTATGTTGGCTGTATTCATGGAAATGTTTTTTTTTTTTATTTCAAGCTGTCTTAAGTTGTTGTTTCGAGTGTATTAATAATTCTGTCATACAAGCCATGTACACTCAGTGGCCACTTTTAGTTGCCCCCTGTAAAATCCAGTCTGAAATCTGAGCCTTAAATTCTGCTTTATAAAGTTGTTTTGGTTTTTTTTAAATGTACACCAGCGGATAGGTGTAATCTATGCAGTAATGTACAGCTCTGTTGATGTTTTAGTTTGCTATGGTGTTGAATGTTGATGTTTTTAATTTACAATCCAAGGAAGTTGAATATTTAAAATAGGCTTTAAATCTGTACCTCTGAGAGAACACTATGTATTTGATTGTATTCAATTTCATAGGTTTACCTAATAAAGTGGCCACTGAGGGTTTTCTTTTTTTTTTTTTTTTTTTGTCATCCAAATTATGTGGAAATGAAGTGTCTGTGCATAACAATAACAGGAAAAATCATAAAGCTAGGCGGTGGTTCCCAACTGTGCAGCTAATGAAACTTTAATTCTTGTAAAGCATAAATAAAACTAAAACAACTGTGGTCATGAACATTTAATAAGCAGAAAACAGTACAACTGATAATTAAAATATAGATATATTCATTATACATTTTAATTTATGCTTTCAGAAAATAAAAGCAAGGTGGAGGTGAACAAGAACAACAGAATGTATCGATTTTAAACATTTAAATAAAGCTTTGACATTTTCAATGGAAAGCTCAGGATTGGTTAAATCGCTTTAAAAGGGACAATTTAAACCAGCGTTGCCTTTGAGGTGACGAGCATCACTGTGTTGTCAATTGATGTGAAAGTTAAGTTTCACAAGCAACAAAACAGTTTTTATAAAAACTTACTTTCAGTTATGAACTTTTTTTTCAATTTAGAATTTATTAAAGTTGTACTATTTATTCAAAAAAAAGTGCCATAAATAAAGTATTCTCTGGGCTTCAGATTGCTTTCCTGTGTAATCCATTTGCTTAGATTAGTGCCAAGGTGACTGTAAAAGAACTTTCTTGTTCAAGTATTTGGAAGAACTGCTTTACAGTCCTCATCAGTCTCCACTCCAACTTCTTCCTGTGAGGAAGCAGAATATTGCAGGTAATAGCAAGAACTTTATTTTATTTTTAAAAAGGATTTTTTTAGTGTCTTAAACTCACCAGGAACTCCTTTTTGCTCCTTGGATAACCCTCGAGGATTGCATTTATCATGTCTGAAGCCTAACACAAACAAAGTGCCATACACTTTATTAACATGTCCATATGCAGTTTCACTAGCACTAATGAATGGGCTTGTACTGCATTTTTTAAATACATGGCATGCAATACAAAACATATGAGCTATGAATACAAAAAGAAATAATAGGTAAAAAAGATTACCAGTCTCTTCCTCTTTTTCCACTCTTTAACGTAGAGATCTCGCTCTTTATAAACCTGCGATTAAAAATGATATTATATATAAGCAGCTGGATAGCGTAGTGGTAAGATTACATGCCTTTGGAGCGGGAGTGGCAAGTTCGATACCCAACATCCACATTGACAAATCCAACACTCGGAAGAAGGGACTGCTCTCACGGCTAGAGATTGACGAGGTACAACACACATGCTACGGCAAGGGGGAGCCAGGACGACAGGGGGGAGATATCATCTTCACCCCCACCCGTGATTGGGTACCAAGCCCCAAGTGCGATCGTTGAGTGTGAGACCTAGATTCTTTGTTACCAAGACTACGTCAGAAGATTGACTAGATGACTACTACTGAGACTAAGAGACAGCCACAGATTAAAGTGTACTCTACAGTGGCACAAAGGCTGGAGAGTACAACAGTTACAGATGTCTGGTGGGAATTTCAGAGGACAACTGAAGGCTGTAGACACAGCACTGTCTACAGTACAGGGACAGCAGGGACAGAAATGAGATCTGCAAACGGGTATGATGGCATAGCTTAAAATTTCCTTGCTGGAGACCTACCAGTGGATTCCTCACCTTGTCCTTCTCTTCTGGTGTGACGTGATTTGAGGCTGACTTTATCTTCTCCAGTCGGGCTCTGTACCCACAACACTCTGCTTTTAACTCCTGGATCTCTGACACCATTTCCTCTGTTGTAAGCGAGCTGTTTAGCTCCTTCAGTTCTGTAATCATAGATTTCACATGAGTTCACAGAACATCCCCTTTCAAACATATGCAGTAGAAAAAAAACAAGACGTGTACAGAAAAGAGAAGTGGGGACGAGCCTCATCGTAAACCTTTTACTGTATCAAACAGCAACATCTTGTGGCTTGTCAGCATGCAAACTCTGAGAAGACAAATAAGATTGTTGAATGTCAGCGATTAGCAGTAAATTTCACCTGCGTCTAGCTGCCTGCAGCTCTGGGTAAGGGATTGGACCTCTTCACTGCGCTCTGAGATCTGATGGTCCATTGCCTTCAGGTCTGCATCGTTCACCTCTTTGAACTGAGCCTGTGGGACAGATTGAGTTACTTCAGTTACTTTACTGGAACTTATAAAAATTATATGTGCATAATATTCCAGACAAACAGACTAACCTGGTCAGCAAAATAGATCTTTTGCTTCCCATATATTTTCTCCTTTATCTTGCCCTCCAGGGCCAGCAGCTCCATGGCTTTGACCACTGCCTGTTGGAGGAAATTTGCAAAAAACACTTACTTGTAGGCTATGAAAAACAGGTTAATTGTAGGCATCTAATTGTCTCATTGAAGCGTTAGACTCACCGTTTTTCCCAGCCCATGTTGCTTTTGTAAATTACAGAAGACATCCTGAGCGCTATAGGGCCGGTTCTTCTCATTTAGGTAGGCAAGAATGAGGGCCGCCCCTGTGAATGACAGCAGGACAATAAGCTCGTATGACGTTAATCTAAATTTACTATAACATTACACTTAAATTACTAGAAGAAAATTTTCATGGTTATGTTAATATCTAATAGTGTCTTTTCTCTGGCCATAATTATCATCCTAACCTATTTTAATAAAAACATGATTCCACTCCTTAAAACAAGTATATTGTTTAGAAAAGTGGAAGAAGAATAAAAACACGTAGATCGTCTCAGCTAAAGGCTAGCTTGTAGCCGTTTGGGTAAACGTTTACTTTTATCTGTGACTTTTAACAATCGTCGTTCGATCAGTGCAGGCGACTGACAAGCCATCTAACTTGTTATAGCCTACAATATAAACACAACTTTTAACCTACCGTTATCTTTTTTACTCATTTCCAACTACTCCACTTTAGCTTTCCAGATCCGAGTTTCGCGCAAAACGCACGTCACGGAAGAGATCGTTTATGCTAAAAGATGCATCACACCAGCACAAAATCCGTCTTCCGCCTTCGCGTTTGAGCGCCCCTCTGTTAATTCTGCCCCAAAAGTTATTAAGCATGACACGTTGAAAGTACCTCAATGGTTCGTTTACTTAAATTATTTTATGTTTAGTAGAACTTTATCTCCTCCTTCATTTTATGTCGTTAGCGATATCCCGAAATAAAAGTAGAGTGACACCTCTTTTATTTTGGCTGTTCTCAGAAGCAGTCAATTCAAAGTTCAAACCGGCCACTTCATTAGGTACACCTGTCCCCGAATGCAAATATTTAATCAGCTAATCACATGGTAGCAACTCATACATAAAGACATGTGGACATGGTCGAGATGACCTGCTGACGTTCAAAACAAGCATCACAATGAGGAAGAAAGGAGATTTGAATGACTTTGAACGTGGCATGGTCGTTGGTCTGAGAATCTTAGACACTGCTGGTCTACTGGAATTTTTCCTCACAACCATATTTTTGGGTTTACAGAGAATGATCAGAAAAGAGCTGCAGTTCTCTGGGTGAAAATGCCTCGCTGATGTCAGAGGAGAATGACCAGGGTGCAATAAACAAGATATGCAGAAGAGCATCTCTAAAGGTTAAACTTTGAAGAAAGATGGGCTACAGCAGAAAATCTTGCTGGGTATCTCATCAAAATTAGAAGACTAGAAAAACATTGCCTGGTCTGATGAGTCTCAATTTCTGCTGTAATATTCAGATGGTAGGGTCAGAATTTGATGTAAACATGAAAACAAATGTTGTTGGTGCTGGTGGTGTAATCATGTGTGGCATATTTTCTAGGCACAGTTTGGGCTGCTTAATACTGAGCGTTGTTTAATGCCACAGCTAACCTGTGTATTGTTGAATACCACGTCTATCCCTTTATGACCACAATGGTGATGAGTCAACTGTACTTTAAATGGCCTCCACACCAGATATCAAACCAACAGGACACCTTTGACATGTGACACAAAATGTTTTTATTATCCGACGTGTGCTTTAGAGAAATCAAATTTCCTTACAGCTCTTTAAAGTCCACAGCTATGATGATCCTTCTAAAATGGAACAAAACACAAATGTCAGATTAGGCCGTGACTGGTTTTCTCGCTGTTTCAGAGCCTTTTGGCATTAAATGAAGTACATCTGAATTGCCTTAAGAGCACCTTTGATAAACAGAGAGACAGTTAATTGCAAACATTTTATTTAATACGATTTGCACATCAAAACATATCAAAACCAGTTACAGAGAAGAAAATACACTACTATACACATTACATTACAAACAGCCTACAAATCCCTCATACTGAGGACTTCTCATAGAACAGCCTACAGAAACATTCTTGTTAACTGATATGGTCAAACCAAGTCCAACTAATGTAGTAATATTTATTTTCAGCAATTTCCCACAAGTTTGCATTGTTCTATTTAACTTCTGAATCCAGCAGATTTTTTTTTCCATACTGTGCTAAAACTGCAGCTATGATTTTCTTCTCAAAATAACACAATTGAAAACAGTGATGTTTTTTTTCCTCTATTAAACAACCAGCATTTTAACTTTTCATATTTGCATTTCAGTAAATCTCACTTGTGGCTTTTGAAAAATTAAAGTGGCATTTCCACTCTAAAATGCTATACAGACATGGTTTGTCCATGTATAGGAAATCAGGCTGACCAGCAAAAAAGTCACT
>VUQG01018735.1:0-10326 GCA_015106755.1 Etia nguti
ATCATGAACAACCCACATCACCCACTGCATGAGTCTGTAAGTGTGCTGAGCAGCTCCTTCAGTCAGAGACTGAAACACCCTCGCTGCAGGAAGGAGCGCTTTCGCAGATCATTCATCCCAACAGCAGTTAGACTCTATAACTCCTCAATCACGATGTCATAAGTCACTGGACACTGTGAACATCCATGATCACCACTTCATGCATAATGGACCTTCTATGTGTATGGACGTGTGCAGGTATATATGTATACATATGTATACATATGTATATTTAGTGTGTACATGTGTGTGTGTACATGTCTATACATAGGAATAGTAGTGGTACAATAGTTATGTTAAGCTATATAGTTTATGTCTTGCATATTCCACAACCATATCCATAATCACATACTGTGTATGCTACCGTTGTATATAGTGTATTATCTTACTTATTTTTCAATGTTTGTACTTATTTGTATTTTTTGTATTTCCTTCTGATATCTGTACCTGAGCTGAGGTAACGCAAAAATTTCCCCGTCGTGGGATCAATAAAGTCTTATCTTATCTTATCTTATCTTATCTTATATGATCATGTCAGCGATGTGGAAAAAACTGCAGATTCACTTTATTCTCATTGTCTTCACCCTCAGAGAGCATCAGCGCCTCAGATCTCAGTGTCCTTCACTGCCTGAGCCATCAGCGTGGTCCATATTTACGTGCAGTCTCCTGTTTGACCTGAACAGTTCTCCTCTGATTCATGCACACAATGTAAAGATTTTCCACTTTAAAAGGGCCAGGGAGCTCCACATTCATGAACCAGCATTGATATGAACTATGAACACCACGCAGACACCAGGACTCACCTGAGCTTTGCAAAGGTGAAGGCGTAGGCTGCCCACTCACCTTAATCGGTAATGTCAGTGTTTCCAGCCCAAGCTGCTGGTGATGTAGATGGTATGCACACATCAGTGTTGTATCTCACCTGTGTGCTGTTTGTAGGAGCTTGATGCGTGTGTGTTTGTGTTTGTGTGTTTTTTTTTGTGTTTTTGTGTGTGTGCGTTTTGTGTGTGTGTGTGTTTGTTTGTGAGTGTGTGTTTGTGTCTTGATGCATGCTCAATCAGCCAACTGACTTTTATGAAAAACACGCTGAGGCAAAAATTGGTCCACCCCAAGGATCAGGTCCCCCGACACAAACAGAGTAATATACTGTAAGCTGTTAAGTGCCAGGAGGATTTTCAGGATTTATGCATTGGGGAAACCAAACAACCTCTGGAGAAGCGGATTGCACGACAAAGAAAAGAGCTAACTCGTCAGACCAGGACTCCGCAGTCTATTTACACCTAATGGGCCAGTGGACACTCTTTCAATGATGAGGATGTACACATCCTGGACAGGGAGGAACGCTGGTTTGAGCGCGGAGTCAAGGAGGCCATTTACGTGAAAAGGGAAAGACCATTTCTGAATCGAGGAGGGGGCCTAAGGGTACATCTTTCACCATCTTACAATGCTGTGATTGCAGCCATTCCCCAACTCTCTGTGAATGGTACTCATGGTCATTGATCAGTAATTGTTGATCAATGGTCATGACAGTTTGCATATTAATGATCAAGGAACTGACCTCCCAGCCCATTGTTTATTCAGTGGTGCTAGTTTCAGTCATTATGCAAATGTACTGTTTATAAATTTGGGGAAACCTGCAGTCAGCTGAGACTGAAGAAGTCACTTGGATGAGTGATGAAACGTTTCTCCCACTGAAAACGCTACGTCCAGATGAACAGAATCAACTTTTTTTGGATGTGTGTGTTTGTGTTTGTGTGTGTTTGTTTGTGTGTGTGTGTGTCACTCTCGTC
Source organism: Etia nguti (assembly GCA_015106755.1). NCBI lineage: Eukaryota > Metazoa > Chordata > Actinopteri > Cichliformes > Cichlidae > Etia > Etia nguti. The sequence continues at coordinate 1,830 of VUQG01018735.1, forward strand.
TCCTTCTCTGAGTTTGCTGAGTTTCGACTCAGTGTGAAGCTCCACAGCAGCAGTGATGTTCAGAGCTGTTAGGAAGCCGGAGGTGAGGGCAGCTCTGAGCTCAATAACGTGCTGGCGGACGGCGAGCTGCAGGGACGTCCTCTTTAACCCTCCGCGTGCTCACACTCTGCACAGCATCGAGGTTCATATTAAACTGGTTTGGTTTTACTTCCATTACCTCCACATCCACAAGTCCCACAGATTCAGAGTGAGCTGATTACTTTAATATTTTATGTTCCAAAGGAAAAACAGCTGTAGGGGATATGATCCTTCAGAGTTTACCCAGAGTGCACATTATGAGTTATGAGAAACAGATCCAACATCAGGGTACCAGTGCTGGTTTCTGCTCCTCTCTGTTACAGACATCACTCTGCTGCAGTTATTCAGACTGATGAGACCAGATTTAGTCTTCATGCTGTGACTCCTGCAGCGGGTCTGACACTGATCTAGATGCAGTTTTAACAGTTGTTTTTCAGCCCTGAATCTTTCATGTGGAGATCTGCTGAACTTGTGATGATATGAGGGGTCAGAGATGCTTGATAAATAATTAAATATCAGGGAATAACAAGATAAGGGCCTGCAAGCAGACCTACACCTTTATTGGTGTAAAGTCTAAAACATTCAGCCAAAGATTCAAAAGAAACGAACAGAATCACAACGAAGCTTAAAAAGACACTCACACAGACTCACTGAGGGTGATGAGAGAAATAAGACACAGGTTCACACAGACACAACACACACCAAAATAAAACAGGAAGTAACTAATACAAAGCTTTGACACTCCTACTAAGGGAAACACTGGAGACGGCTGAAAACTCCAAAACTAAAGGTGTGAAAACAACAGACTGCTGTAAGCTGTAAATAATGAACCATGACACTCTGACATTAAAAAGCACCAAATCTGCATCTCAGCTGTGTTACTTTATTTAGCATGGCTTCAAAAAAAATATACTAATGGTATTATACATGACAAGTCAGCTGTCTGTGAATGGGCCAGGTGGGAATTTTTCTCTAATTTGATCTGACCTTCCATAAAAAGAAGTCTTCCTTCTATTCCACATGTTTGTGAAACAGTGCTGGAGGATCGGAGGAGAAGGAAAGGAATCAAGCTCAGCTGGCCTCAGATCAGCTCTGCACCCCCCTGCAGTTGTGATCTCAGCAAGCCCACCAGCAGAGATGCTGATGACACAGCGACTTTTAACTCAGGGTTAAAAAAACTGATCTGCCATTTTAAAACAGATGTTCAGAACAACACAGAGCAGAGACAGCTGAGGAAATGCTTGTTCTCTGATCGCAGCACTTCTGTCCATCATGGCGGGCAGAAATGATTCGTCCGGCAGCCACGACTAAATTAGAGGATTACATGAGGAAATAGGATTATAATGTTAGTTCAAATGCAAAATTTCCTCACTGACGAACAATTGGTGAGTGGGCTGACTGTCACTCAGCAGGAAGACAAAGAGAGGGAAACCACATCTGAAAAGGAAGGGGTTTTAAGACTGAAGGAGAAACAAGAGGAAGAGGCTCAAAAGTATGACAGACCTTCAGAGAAAAGCGACAAAAGATAACCAAAGGTTGTGCAAAAACAGTCCAAATGTGATAAGATGTCAGTTCTAAACTGAAGTCTGTTTTTCAGTTCAGTTTTATTTATTACTGCAAAGACCCTACAGTAAAGAATCAGATTACCCTCTATGAGCAAACAATGGGCAACAGTGGGGTGGAAAACCTCCCTTTTAACAGAAGAATGTTTGGTCCGTCCTGTTTCTGCTGTGGTCCTTGTTTCTGGTTCTGATCTTAGGGCTTGTCTTTCTTTCCTTCCTCCAGTTTTCCATCTGTCTGCCTCTCTAAGTTGAATCCTTTAGTTTTATTTTGCAGGTTAGTTCTTTGTGTTTTTACCTTCTTTCTTTGTTCTTTTCCTGCCATCCTCAATGTCTGATTGACTTTACCTGTACCTCGTTATCCCTCTCTTTGTTCTGTTTGTGGGGTCTAAGTGATCAGCAGCATCCATCATGTTCCTGAGTTTTCATGTTATCATAGATTTCTCAGGTTCACCTGCCTCACTGTGCACTGTGTTCCTCTCCATCCATACCTTTTCAACTGCTATTTGTCTGCACTGAGTTCCACTTTACTGCCTGTGTGAAACTTCTGCCCTTTCTCCTTTTTCCTCTTTTTTGAAAGCTTGAAAGTCCCAGAAAACCTTATGAGTGAGCTCCGGCATTTACTTCTATTCAGCGACTCTTTAGACTGAAGAGGCTGGCTGAATGGAGGTCAGACTGCTTCCTTCAGTCAGAGCATGTCAGCAGGACACTGATCAGAGCTGACACCGTGAACAATAAAACTTAATTCATGTCTTCTCCTGTAAATAAATAAAAGCAGAAGTCAGCCGGGACCACCCCATCGAACCCTCCCCCTCATCCATCACTGCGACCATCCCTCCATTTCTGACAGCCATTCATCACTCTGCATCTTTCTGCTCATCAAACCGTCACTCTGCCTTTCACAGGATGACATCCAGCTGTAAAACTCCACCTGAATCCATGAATCTGACCTGGAAACTTCAGACCAGCTGCTTTTAGCATCTCTATCAGAAGCCTTAGATTTGTAGATTTTCAGTTTCAGCTTCAGTTTCTGCCAACTGATTCGTCTATTTCTTTCACTTCTGTCACAGATGAGGCTGAAGCTCATGTTCCTGACATTCACTGAGTGCAGTCAGACTGGATGGGGTCAGTCTGTCAATTACAAGTAGTTTAATCGACAAACTTAATGATGTAGTTTCTGCAGGGTGGTGAACCTTACATTTATGTAGGAATATAACCAGACAGAGTGAGAGTGATTGAAGTGTCAGGTTCCCTCCCACCAGGCAACCCGTGTGATCACCTGTGGTTGAAACTGGTTGCCTTGGTGATGAGGATGCGGCACGCTCAGCTTCAGTTGGTCGCTGCAAGAACTTGCAATCGATCTGTGACAGGAAAAACATCAGAGATTTTTTCCCGCTGCCCGGAGTCTGCGTCCTCTCCTCACTGGAGTGTGACTGAAGCTTTTCTGGTTTGGGTTCAGTGATGTGTTACACAGCTGTTAGAGTCCTTTGACTTATAAACCTTCTAATGTTTCAGCTTTAAAGTGTTTTAATGGGATGCTATCAGGGTAACTAGGTTAATGGTTAATGGATTCTCTACAGACTTCAATGAGTTTTAAAACATGGAAATCCCTTAAAGTGACCAAATACGATAATATAGAAAACATTTATATAACAATATTAATCTGCAGGGGTAGGTGTGTCAGAGTTTGGAGCCTTGGCCTCATTTTCTGATTCCTCCACCTTGCCTCGTCCCTCCTCATGTCACTTCGTCGCCACCTGTGCTAGTGTCTCTGGTGGGCGGGACTAAGATGTGAGGAGAGAATGCTTCATTTCCCACCTTTGGATAAATCTTTCAATCGTCTCTGCTGGATTTTTATGTTTTCATTATGAAAGCTCATATATGCTGCTGAAGTAACGGTTTTTGGTGTCCAGGATTTGAAGGTCATGCACAGCTTCAAATCTCTGGGATTAATGGAAGGATTTTGTGTTTTGATTGCCGTTGCAGTGTTTGATGCTTTCAGGTCGATGAATTTACGCAACTTCAAAAGATTCACGGTGCTCCTGTCCTGCTTTAATGTGACAGCCCTTCTGAGCACAAAGCATAATAAAGAAACCGTTTGGCGCCCACAGAGTCCTCATCAGAGTGGTGACATCAGCGCGGACCTCGGCCGACTTCTGGTGTCTGAATGGGAGCAAATCTCTGCAGGAGGTTCAACAAATGCTGGAGCAGCAGAGGAACAAGCACAACTCCCCAAAGTGTCCCTCATGTTCAGCTGTCCACAGCAGCAGCTTTCCTGACTGGTTTTATTTTGGTAAAACTAGTATGAATAATAAAAGCTTTTATTGTGAAAACTGTCCACTGTTTATGCTGAGTATTGACTGAGCAGATGTTGATTAGTGTCTGTTTACAACTACTCCACTGACTTTTAAACTTTGACCTTTCACATGCTCTGTCTGATTTGTTTTTCTTTTGCAGGTGTGTTCAGATCAGTTGTTTGTGGTCATGTGACAAACACTGAGGCTCTGTGAGGCCAGTTTCTGTGTTATTTTTGGCCCTCTGAGTGTATTTGTGTGTCTCAGTTTTGAGCTGGTTGATGTTTAATCATTCTCTGAAGTTTAAATCTATTTTAAGAGACCGAGCTGCACCCAGTTTCTGTTTCCCAAAGCCAACACAGAAGGAGGGACGAAAACAGAAGGTTTGTTTTAGCCAGCGTATGCTCCAAATGCTGGGACTTTTCAAATATCACCAACAAGCTCAGAGGATGATATGAGATCCCAGATAAAGAAACTGATTATTAGGTTTCTGGTGTATTTTTTTTAGTGCTGAGACATCTTCAGACAGCATTTTTCAGTCCAAACAGGAGAAAAGCTGTTTTTAGCAGAACATCTTCAGACTGCTCAGGAGTTTGTGCAGAGGTTCAGGAATAAAAATGGATTCTGTGGTTCATGATGGTAATAATAAGCCATCACAGACCCAGTCCAATAGGATGCCTCAGAATACTACTACTACTACTACTACTACTACTACTAATAATAATAATTTTATCCTTTAGAGCAACTTCACTAGTCACAGTCCAAATAATCTTTGTCTGACACTGGGCTCCTCATTTCATTACTTATGAAAGCCTCTTTATCCCCTCCCCCTTTAGGACATTTTTCTTACGATTGGATCAACAGCAGGTAGGTGGGACCTATGGAACTATTACAAGAGTCCTGTAATCTTCGTTCACTCGAGTAGACCTTTTTTTTTTTTTACAGCAGTGGCAGATCATGGAGCCTTGCACAAGTTGGAAAGTTAGCAGCCTATGCTAACTGTGCTACAGAGAAACAGTAGCACAGAAGTTTGAGATGCATTTTTAAAAGGTAAGAAGGTAAAAAAAAAGTCTGTACGTTATCAGTTCACATTTCAACTGCCTGCTTACCACGACTGGGAACTATTTGAATACTACATGACCCATGTGACATCCCCGAATTCTGAACCCCCGCTGAGATGACTGGTTTACTCTGGAGCTCTGGGTGGGGCTTGTGTCCTCTCTCTGTGACATACAGAAGAGTAGAAAAAGCTGTGTCTGACTTTTTGACCTCTTCATTAGAAACTTGAATACTTTGAATATTAACATCCAACACTGGAACAGTAGAAGAAGAGCAGGTGTCCTTGAATTTTTACCTGACGTATTTATGATGTGCCTAAATGAATATTACCTGAATTGGAAAGCCTTGGGCCCTGCAGGAATCTGCTTAGAGACGATCATTTTGACTTGATTTCAGATTGTAGACAGCAATGCAGGAAGAAGGTCGATTGGCAAGGAAGTTCAGTCTTCTGTTATATTCAGGTTATTATTCAGAATGACTGAAAGCTGGAGATGAGTTTGGCCTTATTAAACTATAGTTTAATGATCTTCCTCTGAATCTGTTCAGAATGATGCAGACCCACCACTAAACATGAGCCTTCAGGTTTTCTTCTCCTACCGTCGCTCTTCCTCCCTCAGGTGTCCAAAGCTACACATCCTCGATGAGATTTAATGAATGTGGAGGGTCATCATGTTTTTTCTCCCTACTGCTCAGCTGTAACAGGATTTCCAGCTGCCATGACGAGAGAGATGTTAATGATCTCTGATTAATTACGCCTTTTCTCTAACCGAGCAGATGAAGATGATGAGGAGGAGAGAGTCGCGGCTCAGAGTCGTGTTTAATAGAAAAGATTTGATTAAAAGACTGATGAGCACTGCTGTGGGTTCAGCCTCCACATCTCATTATCCCAGCCTCCGGTTGCAGGCTGCGATCAGAGCGGGAACTTTGTGTGTTTCGGGAGTTTTGTCCCATCGTTTGTTTTTTGGCTCCACTCCGACCTCACGCTCTTGACTCCCATTAACTAATGTTTGTGGGCTGTTTGGGGATCAATCGGCTTCTCGTTATGAATTCATGAAGTCATTTTGCTGCTGCATGTCGAACATCACCTGTGACACCGGCACTCATTACACATTTCGAGCGTTCTCCTCTAATGGCTCTGCAGCAGCAGCCTCTGAATTATTCTGCCTCAGAGTTTCTCCTCACATGCAGACCTGAGTGGATTCCATCAGTTTAGCTGAAGTTTGGGCCTGTGTGACAATCACTGTAGTACCGGGGCACAGAACCGTATGTTGACTTTTTCAAAGTCTCTGCCGTAAAGCATAATGTAGTGAGCTCCTCTGAATATGTCGTCTGTTTGCGCATTTCTGCTCTGCGCTGCTTTCAGGTTCAGCTCAGAGCAGTTTGATGGATTTGATGGATTTGATGCCATGCGTTCTCATCCTGGCAGGGAAGGCGCAGATGCTGTTTTGTCTTTAGGCAGACCCATTTTAGACAGCTACAGAGTCTTCATGATGGATGTTTGAAGAGTGGATAAAGTAGCACCTGTTTAGTCCTGTTTGGACCTTTATGATTGGCACCAGCTGTCTTTATTTCCACTCATTGTTTCTCATTTTCGGTGCTGGCTGATTTATGAATGATAATTATCTGGTCTGGTTGCACACTGTTCAGACCCTACCCCACCTCTTGCTCTATGACAGGGTCTCACTGGGACGGATGGACGAATAAAAGTAGCAGGAAAGTTTTATGAGGTAAATAGACATGGCTTTCGTCTAAGTCACACACCAACATGTGTCTGTGGATGACGAAAGCAAACAGGATAATAAAAAAGATTTAAAATAATAAGCAGGGGAAATGTTCGGGATTAAAAACTCAGACAGATGGATAAGATGACGTCAACGTTTCAACTAGAAAGAAGCTGAGAGATACTGAAGGACAAATGAGGATTGTCAGAGAAAGTTTTGAGACCTTTTCTGAAGTCTGTTGAGGATGGTGAACTGGTATTACCTGCGAGGTTTTTGTATTCAATTGTTTTGCTGTTCTTTGTTGTGTGCTGATATGAGGAGCAGACTGCTGTTGTGGTTTGAAGTAAATAAAGGCGAAGTGTTGTTCCATGCAGCAGCTCACTGAGACGAAGCTTTGGGCTTGATTTGAGCTGGTGGGTTGTGGAACAAAAAGCAGGTAGTGTGAGTTTTAAATGTTTAATGAGCTGAAACAAACACAAACCTCAGTGTTTATGGATTAATCAGTTTCTAATGAATGTGCTGTGATGTGTGTGTTTGTGTGCGAGCTGAATGGGGAATAAAATGGAGCATGATAAGGAGCTCCTGAGTGGATCTAATGGATGCTTCTTTGAATATTCGCAGCTCATTTAAACATCCCTGGGACCACATATTAATAAGTTTCTAACTCTGCAAATTAAAGCTCTAACTCACTGATGACGAACAACAATGAGGATGTTAATTTATTCAGCGGCACATCGAGCGTCTCGATACAAGCAAGCTCCGCTCATCGAGCTGCTGAGGGCTGGCTAACTGCTGGAGCATTAATTAATCACAGTGGCGATAAAATCTGCATGTGGAGAGGCTGTACTCACTGGTTTTCTTCTACTTCTCATCATGACTTCCACAGACGAACAAACAAACCAAATGAAAGTGCAGATGAAACGTCCCGCGGGATCCTGACTGCGAATTACATCTGGATATGTGAAAACATGGGAACAGACAAATCGGCCTCAGGAGTTGCTGAAAATGTCTCTGTAATTATGTTCAGGAAGCTCTCTGCTTACAGTAACACAGGGACTCCTGCTGTATTTGATAAAACTGTTAGGTTGCACTGTATGGAGTCTGTGTATTCAGTATTTGTATTTTACACAGTTCACAGAGAGAAAATCATAAAGTAATCAGATGATGTAAGAAGTCCATTCTCAGACCATTTAGTTCATTGTTAAACCTTGGATGTGAATGTAACCATTTAGTCCAGCTTTTGGTTTCTCAATTTTGCAGAAATCATGTCCTCCAAGCTATTCAGGTGACGTATCCACCACAATGTCACCCATCAGGTTGTGGACTTCACTTTCTGGAGCTTCAGCATTATTATCGTGCATCTGTTGAGTGTTTACACTGCCCTTTGCTTCAGAAGTATGATTCTTTTGTCTGAATCCTAGACCAGTCCCCAAACACAACCACAAGCAGTAAAGTCAAGCAGACTCTGTTTTCAAATTGAAGTCATTGGTTGGTAGTGTAAGTCTTGGATGTGGTATCCCCCCCTGTATGTCATGAGGAGGACTAACTCAAATAAACAAACAAAAAAAACAGACAAAAACGGGCTTTAGGACCCAGAAAGTCACTAAACTGAAAGTTTATACTTTTCATGGTATCCTACCTAGACCATGTGGCTTGGACACGTCTTCATCTCATGGGTGTTTTCGACACACTGTTTGACTTCGGGTTGTCACAGCCTCTTCCAGGTCTTTTAGCTACAATGATTTGTTTGTCAGAGAACGCAGGAGTGGACCATCACCTCACTACA
>VUQG01018738.1:1380-17682 GCA_015106755.1 Etia nguti
TTATACTAATATTCTTTTATTCTTTTTTTTTTTTTTTTTTTTTTTTTTGTTTTTTTTTTTTTTTTTTTTTTTTTTTTTTTTTCCTCTTTTTTTTTTTTTTTTTTTTTTTTTTTTTTTTTTTTTTTTTTTTTTTTTTTTTTTTTTTTTTTTTTTTTTTTTATAAAATTTTTTTTTTTTTTTTTTTTTTCTTTTTTTTTTTTTTTAAATTTTTTTTTTTTTTTTTTTTTTTAAATAATGTAATTCAAAAATTAACAAAATGCCGTATTAATGAGGGCAAACTCCACTTTAGTTTTTTTGTCAAATGGTTGCTCTGTTGAATTTTACTTATTAATGCGTGGATAACAGGCAACAGAAATAATTTTGGCTCCATCTTGTGGCCATATAACAGTGAACATTGCAACACCAGAGGGTGAAATTGTAGGGTCAAGGCTGGCAAGAATTGGACCCAAATGCAGGACTCAGAAATTAGAAGCACAAACTAAAAAGTGGCTTTCTTAACTTAAACTAAGCACAAAATATTAAGGTAAATAAAATAAAATAAAATAAAAATCTACAGCTCTTCACAGAGGATGATTACTGCAAGGGAAGACACAACCATGAGGGAAGATGGGACAAAAAGCAAGGGAAGACTGAGGCAATATATACAAACACAGGATAACAAGAGGATGGGAAACAGGTGGGAACACAGCTGGGGATCACAAACATATCGACTAGGGAGGAAGTAACACTAGGCGCGAGGCTTAGTGAAGAACAAACACCAAAAAAAAGAAGGGAGGAACAGAATACAAGAAAAGAAAGGCAGACTTGACACAAAGACAGAGGTAAACAAACACAGAGACAAGACACGGAAACACATTTAGGCAGGAATAACCAGGGATTCCTATACCACATTGAAACCAATAAATGATAATCAAAGAAAGTATGAAACCAGAACATAAAAGACTAACCCTTAGGTCACAGAAAATCAAAAATACCAAGGTAAAGAAAACTCAAAACATGCCCAAAACTGAGAAAGCGTGGGACCAGGACACATAGCTTGCTACTTCTTTCAAAGTCTCCTTCTTGTTTGTTTAATGTTTCTTAATGATTTCACTAATACTGCTTTTTGCTTTTTTCATAACTGCTTTCACATTTTTTTGATGTGGAGGATAAAGGATTGTATAATACAGTACAAAAGTCTTCAGCCACCGCTCATTTCTTTGTGTCATTTCTTTCACGCTACTTATTGACGATGGTTTGTAACAAATAATTTCAGATTTGGATTCATAATTCCATAAGACCTGTTGATACTGATTTTCAGTCAAATTCTTGTGTAATTTAACAGGCTCTTCTTCCCATTTCCCTTTATTAAGAACGACTTCATGAGAGCCACCCTTCCACTGAGGCCATTTTTAAATGAGGTTTCAGTGAACAGTAGATGGATCAACTGCAGGGTCAGATGGATCTCTCAGGTCCTGTGTTAGATCTTGGCTGGTTTTATTCCTCTTTCTTATGGACATGACTTTCAGATACTGTTCATCTGCTGTACATAGTTTTTTAGGCCAGCCACTTCTTCTTCTGCCTCAACTTGTCCAGTTTCCTAACATTTTCTAAAGACACAGTGGACAGCATGTGGTGTTATGCCCAGATTTTAGCTAATAGCTCTTTGGTAATCACTTTGTTGTTGCAAAAACAGTTTTATGCTGTCAAACTGTGTTTTCTTTGGCATTGTTCATAGATTTGACTAAAAAAACAGAAACAAACTATGTGTTTTTGTGACAAGCTGCTGGTAACAAAGTGCCTGAAGTTACAATTTAAAACTGGTTCTTTGCTAAGCTGTGACATAACACTGATTCATCCCATGAGTTAGGTGCCTTTTTAAGCTTAAATGGTTCAAAGGTCAGTGTTAAGTGGCTTAACAAACACGTTTGTAGTGCAGTAAAAACAAGTGCAAAGTGCAGCCTTTTGTTATTTACCCTGTTGAAACCCATTTTAACATACTTGACAGTAATATGTATCAAGTTAAAGAAGTTTCTGATAGTTTGTTTTCCAAAAAAATACTTATTCATATACACTGTTATGAATTTAAACAGTTACAACCTTTTACTGTAATTTACATAACAAAGTCATAATAAAATTGATCAACTATACTCAAAAAGTATCCCATGTCAACCTGTTCTCATCAGTCTGAAAAACTATTGTCATTTTAAATCGCTTACTTTGACCTTGAGATCAATCTATTGGCCCTGAAGGACAGGTCAGAGGTCAACTGTGACATAGTATTTTAAATACTGTCTTATGTTAAAGTCTATGTTACTTTTTACAGCTTGACAATGCACACCACCCTTGCATGAATCATAGTTTGTAAGTTATAAGGCTTTTCGTTATAATTTTCCACCAATAAATCAGTAAATAGAATTTGAAGACCTTGGTAGATATAAGCCAAATTTTAATGGATTCCACACATGACCACACTCTACACAAGTTTTTACCAGAATTTATTCAAAACATTTTGAGCTACTATGTTTACAGACACATACATGCACACATATTACCAAAACCATAATCTATTTGGCAGAGGTAATGCTGGTTGGCTCAAGACTTTTGCACAATAATGTAGATCAGTCAGAAATTTAACCGAATGCTGGTTTTGTCAGTGGTTAGCAATGCTGCCGGGCACCAAGCAGTTTCCTGCTTTGAAGTTTGCATGTTGTCCCTGCATGGGTTTCCTGGCTTGCTCCCACAGTCCCAGACACATGTTCAGTTTATTGGCAATTCTAAACTGGCCATGGATGCAAGGTAGATAAAACCCTGTATGAAAGGAAAAAACATATGACTTGTAGTCTAAAGTGCTTTCAGTGGTGAGTAAGACAGAAAAGCACTGTATAAATGCAAGTGCATTGCATTACTGCCTGTTCTTCAGTGAATTAATTCATGGTTATAATAACTGCAGTTTGGAAACATTGTGTTACATTTTATACCTTTATAAACACCATAGAGAGAATATATTGTTGTTTGTTGATTACTTGCCGGTGCTGTTTATGAATCTCTGGATTGTTTGGTCATTGCCAGGAGGTATTGTATCATCAGAAAAATAATGGAAAGATCCGAAGATAAAGGCAACTGGAATTAGCCTATTTTAAGATCTGACATATGGCAATGTTGTACATTAAGGTCAACCATTTCAAAGCCAGTGCAAAGTTACCATGGGTAGGTGCAGTTCTAGGTTCATGTGCGTGTATCTGCATTCTTTTGTCTATATGCATGTTACAGAAATAAGAAGAAAAAGAAACACATTAAATAAAAGAAAATGGCCGAGAACTGTTGGATTCCTTTCTGCATTCCTGGACGTTCTCATAGCGTCATTAACTGAAAACATCCCTGGAATGCAAACTGTTTCATTAAAAAGATACAATGCAAATCCTAACTCCACCCAAAGTAACCAGAATAGACAACTGTTACTATTTTTTTTGGTCCAGTTCTTAGTGCAATTTGACCTCTATAGTCTTTAAGCTGTGGTTCAGAATTGATCACTTAGGCCGCCTGTGGTTTTAGGGCTCAGAGGGGTTCATGTTGTCTGCAGGCAGACCTATGTTTACATCATTACTATCCTTGGATACAGTAACCACTCACTTCCTCTGCTACTTTTTCTTTTTTTTTTTCTATCTGACTCTACCAGTCTAACTGGCTGCCTTCCTGCTCTCATTCCCATGGCTAACACACCTTGGTTCAACCAGTTGTTCAGTACTCAAAAGAGATTTTCAGGTTTATCAAATCTCACTCATACGCACAAGGTGTGATGCAAACGCACTGGCGTCATCACGTATGGAAACACGAGCATAGGCAGGCACACGTAAGTCGAACTGTGTGCGCATGTGAGTCAATGTAATTGTTTATTAATTGGCTTGTAACCTAATGGTAAACTCATTTTGTCTTAATCTGTCATAACCTACTAAAGAGTCATTGCATCTATATATAAGTTTAGGATGTCATACTATGTTGCTGACGATATATGACTTCCTGCCAGTGGAAAAAATAAAAGAGCACTCAAATTCAAGTGTACACATTTACTAGATTAAACTCCATTTAGATAGACATAAAGTAATTTTAAAATGTTTTTTATACTTGACAGGGCACAAATATAGGATAATTATTGGTATTTTAAAACATTACCTCCCTAAAGTGACTAAAAGTGTTCATTCCCTCTGCATGGCTGCTGCATACTTGTGACTGTGTGGCTGTCAAAGTGAGAAAAAAGTGTTGATTCATGTTGTTTCTAATGGCACACAGTCAAACCACAGAGAAACAGATACAGGTGGAGGGAACACCTGCAATACAGGTCATTGTTTCAGTGTGTTGCAACTCCAAGTTTTCTACTCACATTCTCCACATGCTTTACTGTTTCAAGGGACAAATGCTCTTCTTCTGTATTTTCACCCTAAATAATCAGTTCAGTGTTCTTGGGATTGGAGGCTAATCTTTATTTTGCAGATCTCCCTCTAAAAATAACTGCATGGGTGCTTTCTTTATCTGGTGGGGCTGAAGTTAAATATCAACTCTCAGCAAGGCTGCCTGCAGCATTAGGGGAGAGGAGAACAGATGAAGAGATACAGGACAGGAAGCTGGAAGAAAAGACTGAGAGGAGATATTATATAATAGCATATGTGATGCAGTTCTAAGTTGAAATATGGCACATATGGCAAAAATTACATGTTTCTAGCTTCACAAATGTGAGAAATGGCTTCACAAAAGCAACTGGAATGACAAAACATGACACTTGAAGGCATCGTGTTTCTGTTTTGAAAGCCAGTTCATTATCAATCAGCTTATTTAAGACCAAAATGTTTACGTGCAAGGTTGCAAAAATCGTATGTGTTTACTTGGGTGAAAATGCATGAATGAAGGTCGGTTGAGGATTCATGCTTACCTCTGTCTGAGCACAGGAACAATAATGTGCAAACACAACCAGCTTTCTGTGCGCAGCGGAAAGAGGAAATAACTCTGGAGAGTTTCGGCCCAGACAGGAGGAGAGGATGAGAGGGAGTCTCCCAGTTATGCAGGACATTGACTGAAACAGAAAGAGAGAGACAAAGAGGAACTGCAAACAGTTTCCCGTTGCCATAGCAACAACTTTCACCCGTGTTTCGGAGGAGGGAGATAGAAAGAATTCCATGATATCCTTTCTATCTCCGTTTCTGTGTTTCTCAGCTCAGACTGGGTATTCCCTGTTGGCACCAAGCCACACAGAAACCATTCAGGCTGGGATTCCATGGTCAGAGAAACTGCTTTCATAAGCGCAGCAAAGAGGTGATGCAATTTCCCTAATTAACAAGGGTTAAAAGGCAATTCGAATCTTGGTGTTCATACTGAAAATAGAATAGAAAAATAGAATAGAAAAATAAAATCATTTCATTTGTAATATCTATCCATCTGTGTATCTAAGTATCTATCTACCTATCTGTGTATCAGCCTAATGCTCCTTTACCACTGGGACCACTTTGGACTTTACCTTCCACTTCTGCTTCAGTTGTTATTCCAGCCTATCACAACTACTGTCTTCTGCTTCTTGTCGACAACCACTAATTCTGGTTGGTTGGCCAGCAGCTCCTTGTCTGTCTGAAAATAAAAGTCCCACAGGACCTTAGCCCTGTTGTCCTCAACCATGTTTGGTGGTGTCTCCCATCAGGATTCGAAAGATGTCTAGTCTACATGCCTCACAGATGTTCCCGACTACTTTGGTGTCCCAGCTTGCATCTTGCATCCTGCTGATATGTGTTGGACAGGGCACTTGTGCACAGTCTTGAGTGACGAAATTGCAGGCCCTACTTGCCTCAGTTAAGGTCAGTGTTCATGACTCCACCATAAGAAAGAGACTGGGCTAAAATGGCCCGCATGGCAAAGTTCCAAGATGATTAACCACTGCTGAGCAAAAGGAACATAAAGGTTCAACTCAGTTTTGCTAGAAAACATCTTGATGACTCCCAATACTTTTGGGAAAATTCTCTGACGAAACAAAAGTTGAACTTTTTGGAAGGTTTAAGTCCTGTTGCATCTGGCATAAAAGTAACATAGCATTTCAGAAAAGGAACATCATACCAACAGTAAAATGTGGTAGTGGTAGTGTGATGGTCTGGGGCTGTTTTGCTTGCCTTAGGACCTGCAAGACTTGCTGTGGTAAATGGAACCATGAATTCTGCTGTCTACCAAAACATCCTGAAGGAGAATGTCCAGACATCTGTTTGTGACCTCAAGCTGAAGCACATTTGGGTTCTGCAGCAGGACAGTGATCCAAAACACACCAGCAAGTCCACCTCTGAATGGCTTAAGAAAAACAAAATGAAGACTTTGGAGTGGCCTAGTCCTGACCTAAATCCAACTGGGATGCTGTGCCATGACCTTAAAACTGCGGTTCATGCTCGAAAACCCTCCAATGTGGCAGAATTACAACAATTCTGCAAAGAAGAATGGGCTAAAATTCCCCCACAGCACTGTAAAAGACTCAAGGCAAGTTATTTCAAATGCTTGACTGCAGTTGTTGCTGCTAAGGGTGGTCCAACCAGTTATTAGGGTTAGGGGGCAATCACTTATTTTTATAAAGGGCGATGTAGGTTAGAATTTTTTTTCCCCTTAATAATAAACACTTTCATTTGGAAACTGCATTTTATGTTTACTTCTTATCTTTGTCTAATATTTAAATTTGTTTGATGATATGAAACATCATCAAACAAGGTTCGAAATGCCTTTATTTATATATATGTATATATACACATGTATATAACAGGTTAAGTCAAAGGCTGAGCCTCTAATAAATAATAATGAAATAATACTAAAACCATAACATTATAACACATTGAGCCGTAATGACAGACTCCAGAGACAAAGTACAATGCAGGGACAAGCAAATGTACCCGGAAGGAACACATGAGAGTGCCTCGGTGGATGAAACTGAATGAAGCTGGCGCAGAGCCAAACTGTTCCCATTAAATGTGAATTTACAGCAGCACTAGTGCACGTTTAGAGCAGTAAAATGATGTCAACAGACACCTGAATTGTAATGATTTTTAACTCAGGCTATAATTTAAATCCATGCAGCTGAACTGAACGCTACCGAGCAGCAATCCAGCCACGACGGGTATTAATTGCGCTATTAACTCACTGAATAAACGTTTCACTACCTCATTCTTCTCCTTTGCACGACAAGCCAGAGCCTAAAAAACAGGACGTCCAAACACTGAAACGTAATTTGGCTCTCTGGCTTAGGGTTGGGCCGCTTTGACAAAGGACTCTTTTTTTTTTTAATTTTTCTTTTATACCGGGGAGGCTGCACTATCCCATGGGGTATATTGCCGTGCAACCACACGCCCCGCCTACCATCCCAGTGTATTCACCTGAACCGTGTTCACGTGACAAGCGCAAAGCGTCCAATCCAATCAGGATGAAGGACAGGTGTTTCTTCATCAAAGTTTCGGAGGCGGAAACCTGCTGGTTTAGTGTAAGCCGCTCCTTATTAGTGTGTCACTTCATTTGTTTTCTTCTATCAAGAACTGCTGAGGAGTAGAGCGGAGTTATTTGATAAGAGCAACATAAAAGAAATAAAAGGTTTGGTGCTGGGAAATGTAAGGAGACAGGGTACTTGGCTGCTGCGTAAGATGGATACGTCTACGAACCTTTGAAGGACTGTTGTCACTGCTGATCCAGGTGTTGCACCAGTAAAGAATAGGACACCGAATGGTGTGGATAGATAGCTCGTCACGATTAAAAACCCGACGCTGACACTTTTATTAGGGTCGTTTTAACTGTCCGCACCACCTCTTGCAACACAGGTAGGATAAGTGTTTCTGAGACCCTTTTGCGTATTGTTCGCCTGTGAATCTCGGCTTGGGTTTTCACTTCTATTCTCAGACTCATTAAACCAGTTTTACAGCGACGCTAAATATGGTTACACTGGTTATTCATAGGATTAGTTGGCAAGACACGTCTCACCCATGTAAAATATAAAATCTAAATATTATTGGATGTGGATAGCCAAAAATTTAGGTAAAGTTTAATTTAAGACATTAAAACAGAAATTACATTTGTAGTGATTATGAGAGTGAATATAAGGCTGTAGAACAGCATGAATACTAAACCAAATATATATATATATATATATATATATATATATATATATATATATATGTGTGTGTGTGTGTGTGAGTGATAAAAATATGACAAACTGACCCCTCAAATGGAATTATATTAAACAAAAAATACTGTAAAAGATGACAAGATCCTATAATCAGATAAATTATTGATGGGATGTGTTCCTTGTTACAGGTCACTGCATCCCCTTAGTCAAAGATGACAGAGAGGACCCCATGGTGGAAGGCATTCCTGCCAAAGAAAAAGAGCTCCAAGGATCCAGGTCCCGTCTATGGTCCAGACTTTGACCCTTGGGCAAAAGCCTCTCCTGGACACTCCAAGACCGCCCAGCAGGTGTCCAACAACAGCTCCAGCCTGCTCAGCGATGAAACCTTCGACGACTCCCGTCTAGACTCGGTCTTCAATGAGCAGACTTGTCGCAGGAACATGAACATATCGCGCTCAGGCCGATTCAAAGAAAAGAAGAAGATCCGTTCAACTCTTCCAATAGAGGAGAAAGAGAAAGAGAACGTGACATCTGGGAGAGAGGACGTACGGTGACAGCAAGAAGGAAAAAGCGGGCGATCAAAGACTGCTTTACAGAGATGCTTGAAGAAGGAGGAGAAGGAGAGATCAAGGTCTATGAAGATGTTTCACTCTCATGAAGCATGCCAGGAATTCTGCTGATTTTTCTTTTCTTTTCTTTTCTTCTTTTTTGTATGTTGGTGATGATGAAGATGATGAGCATTCAAGTTTTAGCACAATACTGGAAAAAAAGGATGATTTCAGACATTTGTCAATGGACTTTGCCAGAAAGCCAAGAAAAGAGTGTCAGCAATATTCCACTTAGAAAACTCAGAACAGGAGGTACAGCCTTGAAAAAGTGAGCACTGAAGAGGCCAGTGTAATTATTATCCTGTACTATCACTTTAAAATGCACAAGCCTCAAATGCCCTTTCCCCCTTCAGTGCTCCATATGGGTTTCAGGAAGAAACTGCTCATAAAATGTTTACAATTTTTGGGTAATAAGAATAATAGAAAATAATATGTAATATTATAAACCTAATAATGAAGGATATGTGTAATGATAATTTTACAGTTCTTTTTATAAGGGCTATAAGGGTGTTTATGAAGGTGTAAATGTTTCCATTATGCATGTGTGTGTGTGAACAAAACGGAGAGAGAAAAAAAATGGTTTGTTAGCAGTGTTTAGTCAGATGCACAAAACTTGTCAGCAAAACGCATAAAATATTTCAATGAAGGATCCAAATTGACATATTGCACAAAGCCTTAAGCAAAGCGGCCGCTGCTGAATATCCAGGCAGATGAGATGAGGACAAGGAAGTGATGTCAATTTCTTTTTAGGACTTCTCTGCTTTTGGATGGCCTCTGAATAGTTTTACATGAAGGCAAAATATGAGAAATAAATCTGACATCTGCTACAGCTGATTGGTGTGTGTCTGTGTGCTTCACGAATCCCCATTTGTTGATGAATTAACCCACGCAGTGCAAAGTTTGCTTCTTCGTCCCCATTTAAACAACTTTAACACAGAAAAGTCCATCAACAACAACAATAACACCAAATAAGGAAATAAATAAGAAAATCTGAAGCTTGAGTAAAGCAAATAACACCCCACCTAAAAACATGTCAGTACATTTGGCAGCTGTCTTGAGAGTGACAATCTCGTGTGTTCTCATCACAATGTCTAAAAAAAGCACTCACAAGGAATTACAGCTAATTAAATAAAGTGTGTAGTAGATGCTAAGCCCAGGTGTGAATCACAGGCAGTTAAAGGGAGGAGTATGCCAGTGTCGCAGCATTCTTCTGTCACTGTTTAAGGTGTGTGTCTGTGTGTGTGCACAGTGCATGTCAAAGGTTATAATTGATATACCTTTTACAATGAAATCACATTTATTTAAATACAGCTGCTCTGTATTTAAAGTGCAACAGTTAAACGTGTAAGTGTGAAGTTGAGCGTGCACAAATGATTAAGACCGACTTGTAATACCATATCTTCAACACAAGGGGCAATATTTACCGTCAGTAGACTGTCATACAGCAACAAACTGCAATGAACAGGAGGAAAATATACTTAGGAAAAACAAATTGTAGTTTTTTAGGGGGCATAGAATTTAATTTGGGCGTCTTTACCGCGCAGTCAGAACCCACAGTCGTGGCTACACAATGCTTATCTCCTTTCACGAGTGTAATTCAATAAGAGGGAAAGTTTTTTGGCTCTTTCACCACGGACGAAGCCAGTGACACCGATCTCCCTCCCACTCTCTCTCTCTCTCTCTCTCTCTCTCTCTCGTTAACTGTGGAGCGGTGAGGTGTGGCTTTGCTCTGTGCGCTCCAAAGAGAGTAAACCAAAAACAGCCAGGGCTGTTGTGCTGCGGTGTCGTCAGCGTCTCCGCTATAGACTCAAAAATTAGGCAAAGTAAAGTTTGTGGGACTTTTTAAGATATCTGCAAGAGCACCACAGAGTTCAGCCGCCGACAACCCAGGCGTGTGATAAGAAGTGTCCTCATTTGACTAAATATAACCTGGAAACTTTCTCACAAGTGTCCCGCTAAGAAGAGGGCACTGCGCTAACGGACCACACTGAAGCTCTCTCTGCAAACAGGTTGAAGTTTAGACATTTTCTGAAGGTAGGGCGATTTCTTAACGAGTGCACTTTTGCATGTAACGGTTTGACGTTTTTATTCTCACAGAAGTTTGTAATGAAATGTTTAAAAATGCAGGTCCAGATACAAATGTTTTTAGCAGATGAATTGCATTTATTCGAGCTCCCTGCACGGGCATGGAGCATCAAGTGCACCCACCGTTTGTTAATGTCCTTTCAGATACATTTTGCATTACAAAAATGTATTGGAAGTTTTATGGTCAATAAATAAATAATACAAATAAAAAATGAATGAATAATATAAAAACATAAATAAATAAAACATATATGGACATGACTTTAAACCACTGTGTTGTGCTAACACTGGCTGTTATTCTTGGGCTGGGTTTGCAAAATCAGCTATTCCTTGTCAAGACTTATAGCAAATTGCTTGGGATTTTTATAAAGATTATAAAATATGGAAATAAAGTCCTGCCATTGTACTAAATTGGGAGATATATATATATATGTATATATATATATATATATAAAATAAAAATAAAAAGTGTGATCCCTCTTTTTTTCATATCAGATCTTCTTTCTCGGGAAGATCAAGCTCATACTTGAGGTACAAAGAAAAGCAACAACTGCTGTAAGAGGTGTACTCACCTCACTCACTGCCCCATCTGTTCTGGAAGACCTCAGCTGACCGGTGTCCAGCTTCCCCCCTTTAGAGAGCTAAACTGGCAGTGTCACTGAGGCTGCTTGACACAGTTATGAAGATAGAAATAGCAACGGAGGACAGCCTGCCAGTTGCAAAGAGGGAAAGCATGAACTGCACACAGACAGAAAACCAGTAGTGTGGTTCAGATCCTTTATTTACATTACAAAAACATACAAAAATAAAGGTATTTGCTAGCCATAAAATTACTTAAGTAAAAGCACTTATTGTGCCGTAAAATGTTTCTTGACAGTGTTTTTAATATCTCTTGTCTTTGGATAACTTACTTAAGCATTTTATGGCATTAAAGGTTTACAGTTCAGGTAATTTCAGCATACTTTCTGTGCTGCTTAGTTGTTTAATCCACAACAAAGAATCATACTGTGAGGTCATCATATGTTTACATGTTTAAAAACTATTTCCAACAAGTGAAACTCTCCTGATCTCGGAAAACAGTTGTGTTTTCAGCTTTTCCTGTCTAATACAAGAGGACTTTAAATGAAATAAGGAGTAAGCAAATTTTCCCAAACCAATCCAAGAACACCCAATCCCTTAGTATCTTTAATTAATTACCCTATTTGGAGATCAATGGATTGAAATTGTATGGGAACTTGTAACTGAATAAAACCTAAATCATCAAATAAAGTAAACAAGTTGTAATTTGGACTGAAATAGTGCACTTGAGTAATTGTGCTTAGTTCTCTTCCCCCAGTGCAGACGACAAGAGAGATGCGTTCAACAAAAACAGGTTGTGTGCTTTATTAAATTGCTAAAGAGGAGCATGTGCAAATTCCACAGCCTGAGGTTTGTGCACAAACCTCTGGCTGTTTTCAACCCGTCAGCCGAGGAAGACAGCTTATCAAAAATGCATGATGTCAAGATGGTGGGTGGATGTGTCAGCGACTGTCACTGTGGACCATTTACTAGCTGTAGAAGCTGAAACATGTGACACGGCCCTGGACACAAGCTGTTTCTGGAAGGCTGTTGTAGTGGACGTCTAGCGGGGCTTTGATTACTGAACCAGTAGCTCTTAAAAGCTTCCTTTGCACATTTATACACTCAGTACAACCTGAAACATAAAAGAATAGAACAGTGTGTTGGGACACTGTTGTAGTTTCCTCTGGACTTTCCTTAATTTCTTTTCCGTGAAGTTCCATGCAGTTACTGCAGTGAATGCCTTTGGACACTGACTCGAATAAAGGGTAGGGGTCCATTACTGTTCACACAACACTCTCCATTGTTCTAGCCCAAAGTAATCTGCCATGGGGCATTGTGGGAAGAAGAGGAGATGTGTCAGATTTCTCTGGAGAGGATGGAGCGCTTTGCTGTTTCCTGTTTTGTGCTGTATGGTGGTGAAAGCTCTTCCTGTTCAGGGGAAGAGGGTGACAGGTCATCGAATGCACTTGGTACACAGTAGCCTCTTCTGACGCGGAGCGAATAAAAAACCTCGAAGCACTGCACACAGGGTTTCCTGCAATAGAGTGCGCTTTGTCTTTTGCAGGTATTTCAGGCCGAGGCATGCCGGTTCCCCCTCCTCCCCCTCCGCCTCCACCAGCAGCCCCACCACCCCCACCGCCACCCAGTGCTGCCCTGCCACAGGTATAAGACTCTTCCAGCAACTCTCTTATGCAATTGTAAACACTCATTGTGTCCTTCTTGCTGATCATCGACCATCTGGAGCTCATTTGCATTATTGATTGAGCTAGTGTACAGACACACACACACTGACTTAGACACACACAACCCAGACAGCAGACTGTCAGTGGCAAAGAGTGTTACATTACCACAGCAGGCTCATAGTGTCCTCTTGTTAAATGAGCTGCTGCAGCAGGCGAACAGGGCAAAGATATGGCTCAGTAGATCCTGGATACAGCAGTAACGTCTATCTGCATAAACAAAAAAGTGATCCTCTCCACTCTTAGTTCTTTTTTGTTTTCACACTTTCTTCATCTTCTCACACCTCAGTACCTTTGCATAATGGTCTCACCTCAGCTTCATAGTAAGAGTTTGGCTCATTAGTGCTTAAAGTTTCAGTTTTTATGAACCGCATATCTTCTACTGTGAGAAAATTGTGATTAAAAAAAAGTCCAAGGTGATGTGTTCAAATTTCAAAGCTCTGTTTTTCTTCAGTGTCCATTAGAGCCTCCCAAGCTCCAGTTTAGCGGAGGAGGAGGTGGTGGAAGGAATGCCCTGCTGGCAGACATCCAGAAAGGAGCCAAGCTCAGGAAAGTCACGCAGGTCAATGACCGGAGCGCCCCCGTCGTCAATAGTAGGTCCCACAACATTACCATCCTATAGCCTGCACGTATACAGACACACTCAGTGTGTTTTCTCTAAATGTTACTTCCTTACATCACAGTAGCACTGACTCGGCCACTCTCATAGGTGAATGGGTGCTTCATATAGTGTGTGTCTGTAGTTTGAAATATGCCACTGTGATGTGTTATCGTGAAACACTCGACATATTAAAGTGAAGGACAAAGAAGGGAGAAGACCGGGGGGGGGGGGCATGTTTGGTGTCTTTGTGCTATATTTGAACTCACAAAGGCCAGTGCACACTTCAGGAAGGAATGCCCTATAGCTGATTAAGACGCAGGAAGAACAGACAGACGCTACTATATACACTGACACAATAGAAAAGGCAAAACACTGTGCACTGTCACCATTCAACACACCCTATGCAATATCACTAAAGACTGTGAAATAGATATGCGTGTGTATTTTAACCTTCTTCCATCTAATTTAAGTTCTTATATTTTTTATGTTTATGTGTACAGATGAAGACGGGATCATTAGGACCCTGTGAAAATTTCATTTTCCAAATGCTGTTAAACAGAGCAAGGGATTTTTAACACAGCTTTTCTAAACATTGTAGCTTTATTTTTTGGATGATTATGTTATTTGACTTTGCACAAAAAATTGTTTCGCAAAAAGAAAAACTACCAGGGTCAAAATGATTAAGCCCCCCTGATGCTAATAGTCAACTGTGTATCCTTTTTGCTAAATAACAGCTTGCAGTTGCTCGTTGTAGTTTTCAACAGTCTCACACACGTCCCCCTGAACCATCTCAGCCCGTTCTTCTTTTGCGAATCCCTAAAGCTCCTCCAGAGATGATGGTCTTCTTGCATGGATCTTTGTATTCAGTTCAACCAACATATTATCAGTAGGGTTCAAGTCAGTCAGTAACGTTGACTTTGGTCTTCTGGAGGTAGTTCTCCCAGGTTTGCTACTGACTGCTTGAGGTTTTCTACAAGATCCTCACATATTCTGTTTCTTCAAGATTCCTTCCACCTTGACGAGATTCCTAGATGCGCTGAAGGGTCCCAACAACATAATACTCACACCACAGTGTTTCACTTTGGGAACCCTGTTCTTTGGGTTGTACGTCTCTCCCTTCTTTCTCCAAACATAAGCTGAGTAAGCAGAGATCTAGTTTTATCTCATCTGACTAAAAGACGTGTTTCCACTTTGCAGAATCTTTCTCCAGGTTGTACTTGGCCTACTTGAGTCTGGCTTGATGGTGGGGTTTTTTTTTTTCAGAAGTGGAGTTTTTCTTGTTCTGCAACCTCAGACTCTCTTTGCAGGATTCTAGCGACTGTCTTCCCTGAGACTACAGTTTCTGACAGTTTCTGACTACAGTCATTCATCAGTGTCAGATTCTTTGAGATCTTTTGCTTCTCACCTCTCCCAGGCTTGTTCTGTACTGTGTGGCTCTCTTTGAAGTTTTTAATGATACGTATCACTCACTGGACCTCTTGACACTGGGAAAGGTGGTGATAACTTTGTATATTAATCTCCTGTTTTTTGAGCATCAGCAATTCTTTCTCAAGTCTAAACTGATTTGTTTTCGATTTTGGCATGATACTTTAATCAAGTGACAGCTCAGCCCCTCACTGACGTTGTTATTCTGCGTGTAAATTGGAAGCCTCAGTTTTAACTTGATTTTTAAAAGCTTTGAGGAAGACAAAGTTAAAGCACATCATTGCACAGCAGTGGTGCAATGATGTGCAAAGGTCAGTTTCTGAGGGGGCTAATAATATTGACCCTGGTAATTTTTTTTTTTTTTTCCACCTGAAATATTTCTGTTATTGTGTGAAAATAGAAATAGTTCATGCTTTCTACAGAAAACTGTTTAGAAATGCTGTTTTGAAAATCTCTTGCTATGTTAAAATGCTTGAGTTTTTGATGTTAGCTTCATTAGGTTTTTTCCAGCACTAAAAACGAGTTCTCGTTGTAACAAAACTCATGAGCTTATAAGATATACAATGTTATGTCTGAAGTGAATACATTTATAATGATGTTAGAGCAAATATTGTGATTGACCACATGATTTATTGGCCTCTGATGCCTTTGCACTGCTGTTATTTCATTACTAATACGTGCATATGGCGTTCCCCAGATTCCAAGGCTAGCGCAGGAGATTTATCTGGAAATGCTGGCGCTTCTCAGGCCTCATTGGGTGGCATGTCACCCGTGGGGCCATCTTTGAGTGGGCTATTTGCTGGAGGGTTCCCCACTCTGAGGCCTACAGGACAAAAAGACCTAGCAGCCAAAACCCGAGGTTGGTGCAAAATGTCATATTCTTGCGCATAGATATATATTTATGATTTGTCAGTATTCACAATAACATTTTTCCCTTTCAAATGGCTCCTCTTGTGTGTGTTTGTTCTGTTTAAGTGTCTCGATCGAGCTCATCAGTCTCTCTGAAGCCTCTGTGGAACCCTCCTTCATCGGCCGACTCCAGCAGCCTCACTGAACCTGACAGGAAATCAGAGATCCAAACCTCCGTCCACCGCCTACTCACCCCCTCGGCCTCCGCTCCTCCCTCCCCCTCTCACAGCAGCATGCACCCGCCGCCTTTCCCTCCTTCCACTCCCC